>SNQJ01S0088536.1:0-33443 GCA_010110895.2 Picea sitchensis
TATAGTTGTTGCTCCTTTAGTAGTTGTAGCACCTTGTCAACATGTCGCAGATGATCCTCCCAAGACTTGCTATAGATTAATATATCATCAAAAAATACTAGCACAAATTTTCGAAGGAAGGGCTTGAAAATGGAATTCATCAACCCTTGGAATGTGGAAGGTGCATTTGTAAGGCCAAAGGGCATGACCAAAAATTCATAATGGCCTTCATGAGTTAGGAATGTTGTTTTTGGGATATCTTCTTCCTTCATTCTGATATGATGATACCCTGAACGAAGATCCAATTAGGATTTTCTGGAGGCTTATTTGGTGTAGAAGGTCCCTTTTTGGGTGGCATGTTGGCCAAATATCACTTTTGAGTCTTGATTTTGAGGTGGGTCTGCTAGACAATATTTATTCTGTTCTATCTCCCAAGTTTCGGCCCTTCTGGGTATGAAGCTTTATTTTAGGTAGTTCTCTAATATTTATTCTCTGCAATTCCACAGGTCTGATCAAAATTGGATGTGCCAAGTGGAATTTATGGTAACTTCCTCACAACTTGCCGATTTTTGTCCTTTCCAGGATATCTCACTTGTATAGAATGCCCCACCCAAAATAACTGATATCAAATTCTGAAACTCACACCCAAAATACTAAAGACTGCCCACGATCCAATGCAACCAGTCCCACTCAATTTGGATACTCTAGAAAGAAGTTATGATTGTTTTAACTAGAACACCTTCTTGAGACTAGTCAATAGGACTAGTCAGATACCTTATCTTACACAAGGTGTATCTACAAATTTAAGATGACCCAGAAGCTGAAACTTTTACCACATATACCTTTCCAATTTATGTAAATGGCCTCCATATTTTAGGGTCTAAAACATTACATAAAAAAATTTATAGCGAAAATTTCGCAATGACTCATTTCAGGATGATTCCAGAACCCTATCTTTTATAGGCTTTATCACCAAACGTATAAGGCCTCAGGAGATGAATTTTGAAACCAACGTACCTTGATCCGTCTACTAAATACCCTGCAAGCGGTTCCTTCTGAAATGTTGTAGAAAACAAGTTATAGCGAAAATTCCACGGTGTCTCAGATGTAGCAACGAAACCCCAAGACCTTGAGCTCTGATACCATATTTTAAGAACCAAAGATCAATATAGCATAGAAAAACCTCAGGAAAAGTACTCAACGCCTTGAAAAAGACATAATTTCAGATAATAAGCCTCTTCGAGGGGGCAACCTCCTTTTACCCCACTTAAATGTTCAAGTCCAAGATGATTCAAAATGAAAATGTCTCCTTGGTATATATTGGAGACTAGGAGGTATAATTACCACTAATGGTCTAAAGCCGACATAAATAAAATAACATTACTAATATAATATGCCCCAATTAAGGGTTAATGAGCCAATATTAGGGCTTAACAGGAAGTGATTGGGTGAGCAATCCTCGAAAATCCTGCATTGAATCTCCTGTAGTATCTGGCTAGGCCCATGAATGATATAAATTCTATCACATTCTTAGGTGTTTCCAACCCTTTAATGGAATCAATCTTTTCAGGGTCTACTGTTATTCCCTCTTCAGATATTATATGTCCCAAATAGTGAATTCGATTTTCAAAAAATGAGCACTTGCTCAACTTAGAAAATAGTTGGTTCTCTCTTAGCACCCATAAAACCATCCTCAAGTGCTTCTTGTGCTCTTCCTCTGTCTTGGAATATACAAGGATTTCATCCAAAAAGACAATGAAAAACTTGTCTAAATATTCTCGGAAAACACCATTCATTAAGAACATGAAAACAAATGGTGCATTTGATAACCCAAATGGCACCACTGTGAACTCATAATGACCATACCTTGTCCTAAAGGCGGTCTTACTAATATCTTCATATTTAATCCTTTCCTGATGGTATCATGACCTGAGATCTATATTTGAGAACATCCTTGCATCCTTCAACTGATCGAAGTGATCATCGATCCTTGGAAGAGGATACTTGTTATTTATAGTTACTTTATTTAAATGCCTGAATTCAATGCAAAATCTTAGGGTCCCATCTTTATTCTTCACAAATAAAACTGGGGAACCCTAAGGTGACACACTTGGACGTATGTACCCCTTCTTTAAAATTTCTTCCAGCTGCATTTGCAGTTCTTTTAGTTTTGGTGTGCTCATCTGGTAGGGAGTCTTTGAGAATGGAGCTGCCCGAGGCATCATATTTATAGAGAAATCAATATCTCTCTTTGGAGGTGGCCCTGGTATCTCCTTGAACACATCTTCAAAATATTTCAGGACTGCATGATCCTCCAATTTTGGAACCTTATCCTTAGGCGCTTCTTCCATATAGGTTGGAAATATTTGGGAACCCTTCCTATAACACTTCTTTAGCTGGATTGATAAGATTTCCCGGACAGTAACTGCCCTGGGAATTCCTTGGACTGCTCTCCGATTTCCTTCCTCATCCAAGCAAGTGAATCCCTTGTTATGATAGTATAATATGGAATGGTGTTGGTCCAACCAATCCATACCAATTAGGAAAGCATATGATCGCAAAGGAAAGATGTTTAAATATTCCTTGGCACTCAGTCCATTCATGCCCACTGAACATGATTTAACCAACTCAACAACCTTTCTCTTGGCTCCTGTAGCCAGTTGCACAAGCTAGGATTTCCCGTGCTTGCTTCTTCACAATTGAAATATTTCCACTACCTTAGGATCTATATAGATATGAATATCCCCTGAATCAATTAAAATAGTAAAGACATGGTTATTGATCATACCTTCGACTTCAATCATGTGTGATTGAAACTTAGCTTTCTTGTTGTCCAGGGTTGCATAGATCCTTGGTACTCTTCCTCCCATGTCCTCCACTATTTTTTCTTGCTGAACATTGTGAACAGTTCTCACCTTGTCTTTTCTGTGAGGGAAATCCCTAAAATTATGATATCCATTACAACCGCAACATTGCATAGGTGTTTTCCTTGGCCTTTTCCCACCTACTTCAGCCATCCTAGGCTCCCTCAAAACTGGTTGTCCTTGAGGACTATTTCTGAAAAATAGTTTCTTTCTTCCCTTTTGCCTCTACTCCTTCTTAAACTTCCTCTTTCCTTCCCAAGCTCTTTGGAAAGTAGGATTTACCCTATGCTAATCATATAAACACTTTTTCTTCCTTATGGTTTCTTCCATATTTTTAGGATCATCATACTGGATGTTTTCACTAATAAAAGATGGCAGCCCATTCAGATATCTCTAGATCTTGACTGTATCATCCTTTATGAAAGGGACATACTTAAACAAGTCTAAAAATCTCCTTTCATATTCATCTATAGTCATGCTTCCCAATTTAAGTTCAAAGAACTCTTTCATCTTTTTTTCATAGTATCTCTTGGTTAAGTACTTCTTTTCAAAATGTCTCTTGAATTCCTTCCATGTAACATTCTTCTCTCTGATGTGTTGCACTTGCACAAGCTGATCCCACCACACAGATGCCTTTCCTTTCATATGATAGATTGTGATTCTTCCCTCTGCATGAGAGGAATACTTATTAAATTGGAAATATTTCCTCATGCGAAGTAGCCATATCTCAACCTCTTCATCTTTCTTGTTCTCTCCATCAAAAGTAGGAGGTTTGATCTTATTCATTTCACTCTTTAGTTCATCCACTTTAGATCTCCTATGCTTGTTGGTAGGTGATGGACATGAAATGTTGTGTGGACTCCTTTTGGAATTCCTTTGAGAGTGATGGTGATGTTTGTTACCACTTATTTATCTTATTTCCTCATCAGGGGACTTTTGGCTCCCTGATTTGTTGGATCCACTTTCCTTATCCAACTTCTTTTCAATTATTTCCAGGCTCCGCATAAACTTGATATTGAAGTATTCATGTTGCTCCTTGGATCTCTTAAGCCTTTTTTATCTTCCTAGTGAATTCATACATCTTTTTGCAATTATTTAATGATTTTCATCATGCTCGCGTATTTATTTATTTCTTCTCCATGCCCATTTGATCTAGGTGGATATTGGTGGCCACTCACCTATTCCAACTGGCTCCTCGTGTCCATTGTTTTCCATCACGTCCTTCTATACTTCTTTGTAATTGTGAGTTATACACTTCTAGGGATATTTGAATCCCCATACATTCTCCAGGTGGATACAGGTGGCCTCTTGCCTAGTCCAACTGGCTTATTTGTATGTTTTCATGTTAGCACATCTTGCTGTACTTTCAGGGCTATTTTGGGGCCTTAAATGTTGTTTTTTTGGCTCACCATAGTTAGATGTTAGTTGGAGTCATAGTTTGATGACAAAATGTGTATTTATCTAAAATACCTTTCCAACGGGCTATGAGACGCCTAAAACAGAGGTCGTATGCAAATGTTACAACCCTAGGAAGTTGAGGTACCAAATTACACCAACTTACCCATAGGGCCCACATGACTTTCGAAGTTTCACCTTCTAGGGTTAGGTTTTTGGATGTATAGGGTTTTGGAATTCATGAGTAATATGAAATGGGCCTCTGGAGCCTCATTTTAATCCATTATTCTTAGACGGTTGCATGTAGAAGCCGCATCTCTTCTCAGAGATAGCTACCACCATTCGAGCAACTTTCAGTTCTGCACTTTTACAGTGTCAACTTATTTCATTATTTAATAGAAGATATTGTTCACTGGATGTTTGTGTTATTATTCCTATCTCTGTGTTTACTGTATTCAGTCTATTAGTCAGTTCGTTCCACTCCTAAATTCGGATCAGTGGTATGAGAGTGGTCTGTTCTTCATTTATTTTTCTTCATGCATGTCCCCAACAAGGTCTAGGTACAAGAAGTTGGGAATCGAACCAATTGAACCATTACCATATCGGTCGTATCGGGCCCGAAAACAACCCATAGGAGATGGAAATAAAGATAATAGAGAAGGAGATCCGATTAAAATTTTTCTCGATGAATCCCTCGCGTGACAAAGGAACAAAATGATGGACAACTTCGCGTAGATCCTTTGATGGTTTCCCATGGGATAAGCATCTTCATCAAGAAGCCATGCAACCCCCTTCAAGGCACATGTAAATTTTGATATTCCATTATTTGAAGGACTAATAGATGCAAATGTTGTAGATAAATGTTTGAATCTACTCGAAGGATATTTTTCAGTCCACAATTTTTCTGATAGGGAAAATATCACTTTTTCACTTCTGAAGGTCTTTCCCCATGTTAAAGACTGGTGGGATACTTACTCTGAGAAAAGGGCCATGGAGGAATCCATAATTTTTTTGGTGGCCCCTACATGGGATTCCTTTCGGGACGCCATTAAAGAACAATACTACCCAGTTGGAAGCTACGAGGACCAGTACACCAGATGGACCACACTACATCAAGAAAGGGACCAGACAGTACCAAAATTCACCAATATTTTCCATACCGTATGAACCAAATTGGTATCAAATATTTTGAGCATCATCTGGTGCTCAAATACTGCGGTTGTTTGCATAGATACACTCAAACAGAAGTGGATTTATTGGGCATCTCTTCATTGGGCACGACTTATAGATACGCTATCAATGTTAGGATATTTAGAAACTTAGGAGTTAGTTAAGATCTACTTGGTTTAATATGTCGTTAGGTAAAAGTGTGTTTCTTTAGTATGCATTAGTATGCATTTGTAGTTGTTGTAGGAAAATCTCCCTGCGGATAGGTAGATCGCCTCTAGAGCTTGACCTTAACCCTAGACATAAAATTTCTTAACATGGACACTGACTTCCTTTCAAATCTATCTAAACTAACACATGAGAAGGAAGGATGACAGAAGTACCTTGTTATCGACGTTTGTCCCTGCACGCTCCGAGTTGCACTCCAATCCTTTGCTCCTCGCTGAGTTCTGCAGACAAGACAAGATACAACCGCTTCCTACTCTATTGATGTTAGCTTGAAAACAGATCTATCAACTAGTGATAAGTTCATGTGGCATTAGACACAAACTAGAAAGAAACAGGCCAAGCGTGTCATATTGATGAATGTGCCAAGCGCGGTCATATTGATGAGTAATAACGTACAACAATACTTACAATCGAGATGCTTAATGCTTACGCTTCGGCCAAGTCCCTCTTCACTAACCTCATCGAAAGATCCATTAACTGATAACAATGATTCACTTATCACTCTTCCTCGCTGGATCAGAATTTCCTCCAAGATCATAAGTTTCATAATCCCGGCTTCTTCCCCCGCACCACTTATGTGATCATAAGTTTGACATTCTCTATTTCCCTTCCTGGAGTCACTAGTTTCATAGGAAAAATCTCATGGACATGTAGATCACCGAGCTTGGACCTTTTAACCCTAGACAAAAGTACTCTAACATGGACACCTAATTCCTTCAAATCTATCTTAAATCCAACATGAGAAGGAAGGATGACATAAGTACCTTGTTATCGACGTTTTTCCCCACACGCTCCGAGTTGTGTTTCTCGATCCTTTTCTCGTCGTTGGATCCTATGGACAAAGCAAGATAACCACTTCCTACTCTATTGATATTAGCTTGAAAATAGATCTATCAACTAGTGATAATTTCATGTTACATTAGACACAACGAAAGAAAACAAGCCAAGCCGCACATATTGATGAGAATAACGACAATGGTACTTACAATCATAGATGCTAATGGCATAGCCTTCGGGTCCTCTTCGCCTAACCCTTGCCCGAAAGATCCAAGACCTGGATAACAAAAGCTTCACCGATCACCTCCCTATCGACCGTAAGTTTCCAAGATCATAAGTTTCATGGATCAGCTCTTCCCCTTCCACCATCATAGAGCATGTTTATATAGGTTAAGAGGAGCTTAACCTCTTGAGTTATCTTTAGAACAACTTTGGGAACCTTCTCCTTAGATCGTGGACTTCGGAGAAAATGAGAATTGAGCACGATCAGCTTCTAATCTCAAATATCCTCCCTTATTCTTCCTCAATCTGCCAATCCATCGCCTCAGATAGGGCAAATACCCCTTTTTAGAAGGGGTATCGAGCGTCAGAGCGATTCTTTGGTGACTGGAAGCTTCTTAACGCCTGGCGATGAGAAACGCCTTCAGCGGGTCAGACATAACTCTCCCCGGGGTTTCATAGGGGAGTGCTTAACGCTTCCGAGTCAGCAGGTAGGGGAGCTCTCCCCTCAAAACCTTTGTTTCCGGGCCCTCTTCAGGTGTCAAGAGTTAGTCAATCTAAATCAAGCCTCCTTCGACTCCGCCTATGGAGATGTTGTTCTCTAGTAAGTGTCGTTGGATATGAAGATGTTCCAAACATCATTTGGCGACACTAATGACTAACTTGATACACTTACAGTTGTAGGGAAAGATGTATACTACACCGAGAGGGGACAATGACACTTATCTAGTTGAGCACTTTGATGGTAACATGCCCCCAAAGTATGAAGTTAATAGATGCCAACTGATAAATGAAATACTTTGTAGATGCTCAAGCAAGGGTGTAGACTGTGAGAAATCTCGACAGTCGCATTACCAAACATCCAACAAATATCATGATGATTTAAACCCAAGGCAAGCATACCTATGCTTGGGGTGATCAAGACTTAGTAGGATATGGCCACCATAAAATACACCGATCCATAATTGTATTGATAAATGTATAGCCACCAAAGATACAACAAGCGTTGATCTATAGTCCCATGAATTGACCTAATCAACCATGAGGGCACAAGGGGATCTCTTAGATGACAAGACATAGCCACCACCAATACAAAGTGGATCTATGTAACAGTTGTTATGTGTTCGTCCAACGTAAATTCCTTCGCAGCTTGGGAAAAACATATATCAAAGTGATTGCTCAACCCAGGGTCTTCTAACCAATCCCAATATGGCACGAATCTAACCATGTGGAATAGATGTCTGATGTCTAACATGAGACATAAACCACTTGATTACCGACATGGAACCGTTAACAAGGCGAGGGAGATCACCATTAATGTCAATGATCTCCAAGGTAACGGTATACATTCCACTGAATGTGAATAGATGAGTTGAGGTCGAACATCTATGGAATGATTCGATCAAAATAATGATGTAAACCCACCTGTCATCGTGGGGATGCCTTCCATTGAGGCATGCAGTCCCAAAGTACTAACTAGTTTCTAAGTCCCATTCTCGGATAATGTGTTGAGCTTCATGTGAATGACCCATCGAGGAGGAAATCTTTGATGTATCCCCCATCAACGTACATGAAACAGACATGGATATGTAATTGGTAGATCAACAAAACATGGACTGACACAAGTATTTTAGGCAAGATATTTGATGGCCGACTTCTCGAAGCGGTACTTCCTTGAACAATCGAGGCGTCAACATCAAAACATGGCGAATCAAAAACTATGCAATGGATAATGACGGCGCCGGGTGAATTCCAAAGGAGTGAAAGGAAACCCAGAGGATTGGCTCAAGGCGTAGGTTCAACAGATTATGATATGTACAAAGTGACAAAGTTCCGTGTTCAAAGGCGACTCTAAGAAATGTTGGACGATGTTCTCAAAAAAGACGCTGGCCGTTCCTTCAATTTTTTTCCCTCATCCAGATAGATGAGTACATATTTTAATTTAATGAGTCGGTGGAGGATAACACATGCTCGATATAAATCACCTTCAATAAGTCCCTCTTCATTTGTTTAACAAACTAGAAGAAGTAACGGTTCGGTCCCATACCGGTTACAGTTCTTTAACGAGTCCAAAGATTGTGAAACTCAGCGTTTTCAGGATTATAGAGTTCCGAAAAACACTTAAAAGAGAACTCTCGCCGTTTTCGTGATAGTAGTCCAACGAGACCAAAACTGGTTAAACTATCGCCGAAAGACGCCTCATGACCTTTAACGAAAAGAAAGAAATCAAGATTCCACAATCTTTTCTTACATTTAGACCAAAAGGCTTCTAAAGTAGATGGTGGGGTTCCTTTTCGCAGGTTCGTGATCCGTATCGGGTCCAAAAAAAAGAAATAAAAGTTTACTCGAATGCATTCTCATGTATTTAAAAGCACAAGAAAGAACAAAGACTGCTCGGGTATGCCCCCCCATCTTGAAAGCTAGTGACTTAACTCCACGACTATCATTAATGGTTGGAGACATGCCCTCCAAGGTTCAATTCATTCACCAACTTTGAAGTTCTCACCAATTTCTACATGATAAAAGGATAAGGGTGGATGAAAATGAAGGTTAAAAAATGATACCTAAAAAAAGACTTGACTTGACATCTACTTAGATCCGTGAAGACTCAACTTGAAGGAGAGGTGATTGTTTCATTTTTAACGAAGCCTGACACGTAGAAAAAACTATGCTCAAGGTTCCGTGTTCGATCCCCGCATTGTTGTTTCATTTTTAACAAGCTTGCTACAGAAGAAACTATGCTCAAAGCCTCTATTTCATTTTTTAACGACATTGCCACAAAGAAGAGAAACTATACTCGTGGTTGCCCCAAAGATGAAAGCTAGTGGCCTCTGCTTCATTTTTAACGAGCTTCTGCCACATAGAAGAGAAACCATGCTCAAGTATTTCCCCCATCATGAAAGCTAGAGGCCTCGCTTTCATTTTTAATGAGCTTGCCACAGAGAAGAGAAATCATGCTCGCGGACCTCTCGCTTTCATTTTTAACGAGCTTGCCACAGAGAAGAGAAACTATGCTCAGGATTTCTTCTTGATCATGGATTCCAAGATGATAATGCTCGAAGGATGCCATGTCAATGGACAAGACTCGGCCATGGCTTCCAATAGATCTTCGCCGATGGAAGAGAATCAATTGAAGGAACACATGTCGAGGGGACATGACAGGGGTAAGGGAGATTAGGATCCAATAACCCAACCGAAGAGATCACCATGTCAACTACAATTTCATCCCAAATCATCGTAGTTGAGGTCATGTGGGAGACAATGCCACATAATTGACATGCAGCAGGGATGATAATCGGCCTCAGACATAAGATCCACTTAGGAGGTAACTCCATCTCGAGGCCGCATGAATGAAAGTTGATCAATAGTCACAATTCTTCCATCGCGGGGGAAAAATATCACACATAAAAGGGTGGATACAATAGCTTCATAGCATAGACATAATTTTGCTTAAGGAGTAAAGAGAAATCCAAGGGGTCTCTCGACTACCATGACATCGAGAAGACGCTCCCAAAGTTATAGGAAATCGAGGAAGGATCCTTAAAGGTTGACTAGTTCTTCAAGGTGCCAACAGATTCCCCAGATAATCCCAAGGTAA
Organism: Picea sitchensis; assembly: GCA_010110895.2. Classification (NCBI taxonomy): domain Eukaryota; kingdom Viridiplantae; phylum Streptophyta; class Pinopsida; order Pinales; family Pinaceae; genus Picea; species Picea sitchensis. The sequence goes on from SNQJ01S0088536.1 coordinate 10,228, forward strand.
GTCATGATGAACGAAAGCGCATTCGCAACAGACAAAATACTAACTGACGCATCTTTCATCTATCAACGCTTTTGAGGAACTTCCGACTACCTAACTCAGACCGTAATCCGAAGGACGGAGAGGGAAGATGAGGTCCAGCTAGCGCACCCCAATAAAAAGGATGGCTTCAATACTTAGAGGGAGTTCCATAGGAGAAGGAAGAATACCCACCGACATGGTAGATCCTATATCAACAAGAAAAAATGTGAGAAATATCAGGTTACTCTCCAGTGGGAGAGTAGAATCGATCGATGATTGAATCAGATCAACCAATGTTGGACTTGGATAGACCACTCTAACACTCTTCAGATGAAGAGTGGACTAACCGAGGAAGGACCGATCGGGCCACTTGACATTCCTCATCGAGGAATGGGATCTAATCGACAGAAACCGCCGACCACTTCGCCGGACAATTTCCTTCGGTAAAGAGGGACTCCATTCGCTGGAGGGACTGGATCAGCCACTTTATCATTCCTCAATGGAGAAATGGGATCGACCGAAGGTGAAACCGATCGACCACTTTGGTGTCACTCTGATGAAGAGGCTGATTGATGATCTTAACTAGATCAACCACTTGGCTTGTGGTTCAACGAGGAGGAAACTAGATTGACCAATTGATCAACCAGAATGACCGATGGAACTCGATTGACCAACCATCAACCAATGATGGGTTGAGGGAAAGATACGATAACCTTTGGAAGTTGAAGTTTTTCCAAAGAGAAGAAGCCTCGCCATGCGAAAAAAGGTGAGAGTGATGATTACCTTACATAACATGCAAGGGAACTTGATAGTTTTCTTGTTCTTACCAACCTAAACATCACAAGTTGATGGGGTATCATCGACATGGCCAATAGAGGGTCGACATGACGTGGGAGACCACATTTCTAAGACTTGGATAAGACCAGGACAATCGTGAAGTGGTCACCCTACAAAGGCCACAAGGGAATTTGGGTTTTGATTATTCTTTAATCTTGTTGACCCCACTAACACCCTAATACTATCGCATTTAACTGGAGCTTAGAGCCAACATCCGATGTTGTTGGGGCCTTGGTCCTTTTCGGCTCTTCTTCTTCTTTCCGCTTATTCTTCTTCCGTCAACCTAGATGCTTCGTTTTAGAGATTTCATTAGGTGAAGAAGGATAAATGGAATGAGACTTGATGGGAGAAGAAGGAAAAAATTTGACGTGAGGTTGATGTATGGTGTATTGACATCCAAAGTATTAGTTGCAGTTGAAACATTGGGAGGATTTTAGATCACCGGAGTGGGGAACAACCAAACGTAATCCAATAGTGAGTCCTCGAAGACATAGTGTGGCAACATATGGAGGACCAAAAGTTTCCAAATGAAGGAAAGGTAAGGTTCCCCGTATGAAGGGTTCCTCCATTGGTACCCCAGGATTCGATGCCATTAACACCGACTTCACCTAGGGCCAACTAGCAAAAGAAACAACATATGCTAATAGAATCTAAGAATCACAACCAAGCAAACAAGACCTTCTTTGATGTACCGCATTCAGTTGGTGATGAAATCCAACCGCTATGATCAAGTCCGTATGGGCGGGATAGGGTGAACAGCCATAATGGCGACCGGGCTAATGGACTTAATTTAGTGCAAGCTTCCAATGCTAAGAATAATTTTGGATTTTACCCTCCAAGGAGCCCGAAAGTGAGTTTGACCAATGTCCGCCTCCGTACAGTGAGACTCCCATCACCATCACCTTGTGTAAGATCCAAAGAAGATAGGACACTAAGGTTACCAAAAACAACAAAGATGCCTAGGGAAACAATCAACAATCCAATCCACACACAAAGGAAGGATATCTAAGCCCAAAATCAACTCAAAAACCACTCATCATTGTGGGTATAACTCCGAGTGATCCCCATAATACGATCTGACCACCACAATTAGTTAAACCACTGAGGGATAATCTTTGTAATTCTCCTGAATGTTACCTCGTGCATAACCCCTGTGAGAGGGGGGGATCCTAGGTAGACTTATACGATAATCGGATTTTACTCTCCCTAACTCAGATGCTAGTGTTTGTTTTGGAAACCTTGGAGAGTTAAATATCCAAACCTACACCAAAGTAATTACACCTTATTCCCATCAAGCAGGAGGATCGTAGGAAAGAAAAAAATTCTAGATAATTTTAATTAGCATTGATTTGTATGTATCGTTTCTTACGCTAGTAAAGGTCCATGGAAGTGAAACAAATGAAAATATGACTCTGACCCAAAGAGTTCATCAACCATGATAAGTACCATTTACTGGCGAACATCTAGCTATGGGAGAGAGAGAGTCTTTCACTAACAAGCACAACGTATCGCCCTCAAACAATTATTTCTTTCAAATCAAACTCACAATGAAAAACTTTTAAATGCCTCCTAATATGCTCAATCAATCATGAATATATCTTTTATTGTTTGGCGTATGGATTATAATCAATACAACACAATGCTCATCTTTTCAATTATCTTCCTGGTGTGAATGAAAACCAAACTAGCACAAGCAAAAGTCAATGCTAAAACAATACACCCTTCATAGCACCAAAATGAAAACGCAGAAAAGAAAAAAGAAACAATCAAAGAAATAAAAAGCAAACTTCACACCCAAAAGCAAAATTTGAAGAACAAATGACCTCGACCGAAATCATTGAGATGAAGAGGTCTTTAGGCCTTTGATGACCTTCACCGTGGTTTTTCCCAAACTGATGATGAGAGAAGAACAATGCATGGGTTTCAAACTTCACTCAATAGAAAAACTTCAATGAAAATAGTAAAGAAGGATACAAGATCCAATTAACAAGGTGTTTATTCTTCAAAAGATAGATGTAAATGCTAAAAAGCAAAATTGACCCAATTAGGATCACTTGTGAAGAGACATTGCAGGCAAACCCAATGTGGTACTCGAAGGTTTGGCCAAAGAGGTTGGCCTCAGTTTCCAAGTGGAAAGGAGCATTATAGCCTCAGGTAGTTAGTATGGGGAGGGTTGGTCAGTTAGCACTAGGACAGGGGTGCTAGGGTCTAAAATCCCCAGAAATTGTCAGAAAATTCCAAAATTGGGATTCAAACTTGACAAGTATGCCGAGTGTGATAAGGTAAGGAGCCAATGGGTCATGAAACTAATCAAAGAGGAGGGAACCAGGTCTGAAAAAATCAAGGGATAGAACAAAATAATGAGGAGAAAAATCCAAACAAGAGGGTTTTCGGATGGAGGCTATCTCCCTGAGTCAGCCTTCTGCTTCTGTGAAAATCTCCCCGCGATGTGTAGACTTGTATTTTTGACCTTAACCCTAGATGTAAAAGTGCTTAACATGGACACTGACTTCCTTTCAAATCTATATAAACTAACACATGAGAAGGAAGGATGATAGGAAGTACCTTTATCGACGCTTATTCCTAAGACGCCCGAAGCTGCGCCTCCAATCCTTTGTTCTCACGAAGTTCTCAGGACAAGACAAGATACAACCGCTCTACTCTATTGATGTTAGCTTGAAAACAGATCTATCAACTAGTGATAAGTTCATGTGGCATTAGGACACAACTAGAAAGAAACATGCAAAGCATGTCATATTGTTGAGAATAATGATAGCAGTACTTACAATCGTAGGTGTGAATGCGACATCTTCGTCAAGTTCCCTTTGTCTTAACCCTTGCTCTAAAGATCCATGATTTGGATGACAACAACTTCAATGATCACCTATTCTTTGGCTGACTGTGTGTTTCATATAAGATCATAGGTTTCATTCTAGCAATTCCTCTCCCTTTCCACCATCATAGAGCATGTTTATATAGGTTAAGAGGAGCTTAACTCTCTTGAGTTATCTTTAGAAAAAGTTGAACCTTCTCCTAGGATCGATCTCTTTAATGAAAATGAGAATTCGAGCACGATCACTTCTAATCTTCAAAGATCCTCCCCTTATTCTCTCCTCAATCCAAATAACCATCACCTATTAGGCCGCCCTTAGAAGGTATCGAGTTAATCGTGAAGCACCTCTTGGTAAGCTCTCAAAGCCAACGCTTCTCAAGATGAGAAGATCTCCTTCAAAGGGGGAAGGGGAGCTTTATAATGCTCCTTGAATCCTTGTAGGGAAGTGCCAGTGCTCCTAAGGCTCATGTAGGGGACCGCTCACCTTCAGAATCTTTGTTTAAGAGATCTTCTCATGTGATAAAAGTTCTTTGACTTCATTCAATCATTTTCCTCTTTCAAATCAAGTGTATGAGATGTTAAGTGCCTCCTTAGTGTCGCTGACATGGCAGTATGTCTAAACATAATTTACGACAATGACCAATCCTAAGTACACTTAAGTAAAGTTGTAGGAAGATGCAACACTTACTACAATTGAGAGGGACAATGCGACACTTATCCAAATTGAGCAATTTTGACGCAACAAGAAGTGGAATCATGGTCACGATGATATGTTCTCACATAGAGTGATCCACGGTTCATACTCTCCTCGATCTTAACGACCATTGATCTCAGGCCGAACATTTTACTGGTCCATGATCTCTATTTAAAGAGAATGGAGGGTCATTTGTCAACAATCGATTGTGAGAAAATATCTTGTGAAATCTCTTTGTAATCTTTTTTTTTTTTTTTTTTTTTTTTGTTTTGTTGTGTTGTTTGGGGTTGTGGATGTTTCCCCAGAGGGGTTTTACCACATGAAAACATCGGTTTGTTGATATTTGATCTATTTTTGTGAGTGTTTATTGAAGGTGTCTGTCCTTTGTTGGAGTACTTGTGTTTTCGAACATGGTACCAATTCTTGTTTGAAGACCCACTCCCTTTGTAGATTGATATCTTGAAGTTTTGTTGTTGTATTTATGGTTTCTACTATTTTCGTATATTTTTGGGTTGATAGGACTGTTCCATTACGTCCAGTGTGCTCGTTTCATTCATGAACAATTTTTTTTTCACTCAAAAAGGTTTCTCTCGCTTTGCTCCAAGATACCACCTCCTTACAATTTTAGCTAGATCCGGAGGTATAAAGTCGAATACACATTTTTAAAATTTTGTAAAGTTTTGATTTTATTTCGGTTTGTATTTTTTATTTCCGATCTGCTACTCTTTGATCTACATGGCCTCTCTTTTCTCCTGCCTTGTAATGACATCGAAAATCGTGACAATGTGATAGGAAAAGGTGCATCTTCCTGTTAAGCTAACCGAGATCTAACACTCGTTGTCATCGAAAAGTGAAAATTTGTTCTTGTGTGAAAGAGTTATCGGGGGCATGCTCTCTCCAAGGTCAGCTCTTCAACAGTCAAACAACAACAACAAAACAACAACCCCCAACTCGCTCTGAACATTACAATATTTTTTCTAGACCATTTGGTTAAACTTGCCTTATTAAGTAAGAGTTCTTGAGAAGCTAACTCCGAGATCTAACCTTTGTTGTCATCGAGAAGCAAAATGTTTTTCTTGTGTGAAAAGGGTTTTTTTTTTTTTTTGAGCATGATCTCCAAGGCCGCCTTCAACAACAACAACAACAACACCCCAATCCTCCTCTCCAACATTGCTAATATGTTTTGCTAGACCATTTGGTTAAAAACTTGCTCCTATTGCTATAAGAGGTCTTTAATTCAAGTATCTCTTTGTTACCTTTTGAAAAGTTCATGCTAAAAATTGTAGCATTTCACTTCAAGTATAAAAGAATCACTATAAGTAGCTTTATACTATTTTAGAGTTATTTTGCATGCAACTTTCAATGATAGGTAACCTTATTATGTACTGATCCCCACTTCTCTTTATAAAAGTAATACCATAAAGTATCTTACACTATCACATGGTTATTTGTTTAACCGACTATGCCTTTTAAAAGGCATAACTCTCACACGGAAGTCCGTTTTCAGTGCCAATTTTTTAAAACCATGATAACTTCTTCGGTGATCTTTCCATATAGATCATTAGTTTCAGCTTTTAAATCCGTGACATTCACATATTTAATATGGATTCTACAAGTATCACATTCTTATCAACAACAACTACTTCCAATGGAGATCCCATATGGAAGATTTATTAAGAAGTAAAGGCTCTAATTGATTACCATGGAAAGGAAATAACTCCCAATCGATGATGATAAGAACCAAATGATAGGAATGATCGGGTTAACGTAGATTCAATTGAATGTCCATCTCTCCCGATCTAAGGTACCACCTTCAAGGAATCGATGACCTCGGCTTGGGACAATATTGAACTGCGGTTTGGTAAACTCAATATTATTCGAGTTAGACAATAGTTAGAAAATCAAATGCTCACCTTGAGTTCAAGTGATTTTTCTTGACTTGGAGACTATCTTATCTAAGTTTAAAACACTCAATTTTATGTGAAGAATGTAAGATAGTAATGAAGAAAGAGCGCTGTATATATCTTATTATTTCTAAGTTAGGTAGTGAATATTCTCAGGTTCAGATCTACCTTTTATGCCATGAAAGAGGTTGTAGGGAAAGCTTATGTACAACCCAATTTGAGTCCTTTTGTACTTCCTTGATTAGAGAGGAAGATAATCCTATATTAACCTGGGTGCTGATCAACACCTGTGCACTTCAAACAAAGCCTCAGTTGCCTAGAAGAAAGATAAACCCAAGTATCCTAAGAAGCAACATCCTCACTACAACAAAAACAACCTATGGTCCCAAACCGTCAGATAGCTTGCTCCTAATGGTGACAAAGGATCAAAATATAAAAGAATACTAACATTACATTACAACTTTTGTAACAAATATGGTCATGATGAGTCCAAATGTTTCTAAGAAGATGGCACTTTAGATGAAAGTGATGAAGAAGCACAACATCAATATTGATTCTTCTTCTTCTTCTCTTCTCATGGACATGCACTTTCTCTTCTAGTTTTTCCTTCAATACAACTTCTACTAATACTTCTTCTTCTCCTGATGAGTGGTTTATTGATTCAGACATCTTATCATATGGTTAAGGATAAAGCCATTTTCTCATTTCTAAAATGAATGTAACACCAAGGAAATATTTGTTGGTGATGATATATCTCTTGAAGTGTTGTGGTAGGATCTGGAACAATTCGTAGAAAAATGGTCATTTCAATGATGTATTATGTGTTCCAAATCTTTCTTGTAACCTTCTATTAGTATATCAAATCACTCATTCAAAGAAGGTAAAACCGCCGACACCACCAAGTTGTAATCAAGGATCTAAAATCCTAAGAATGTTCTTGCAACCGGAATTGCCGATGATATTACCAAAGTTGTACAAGTTTGCCAACTTTGTGTCATCATATTTTCCATCAGATTTTGTTGCTCATAGAGATGACTTGAGAAAACTTTCGCGTGAGCCGGGTTTGGTCATCTAAACTATTGATCATTGCAACAACTATGTAATCAACATGGTGACTCGTCTTCTTGTTTCATGCAGAGATGGAGTTTGTGTTGGTTCTGTTCTCGACAAACATCATAGGTACAGTTTTGTCAAACGTGGCTCTTGGCATACGTTAGCTCCTTTGTACCTTGTTCATAGTGATTTGTGTGGTCCACTTTCTCCTTCTTCTAGGTGCAAGTATTTATTAACTTTCATTGATGACTTTCCGCATCGCATTCTGGGTTTACTCTTAAAAACTCAGAGTGAATTTTGACATGTTTTGGCCTACAAGGCCCTTGCAGTAGAAAGCAACTGACATCACCCAAAGGTTAAGAACAAATAATGGAGGTGAATATGTGAACAATAATTTACAAGTTATTGTACCATGTGGCATCCAAATGCAACACACTGCTCCATATACACCACAACAAAATGGTAAGGCCGAGAGAAAGAACCACACATTAAAAAGAAATGGCTAATTGTATGATCCAATCTAAGGGATTAAGTCTACAATATTTACCGTATAATCACCGTGTAAATATATAGTCAATCGTGACTCCCACAAGGGCTCTGAAAAATATAAATGTTGTAAGAAGCTTGGACTAAAATTAAACTAGGATGTAAGTGTCACTTCCATGTATTTGGCAAGATAGCATGGGCTCACATTCCCCTGATGAGAAAAGGAAAGCATTGCAAATTTCAAAAGTGAGAAGTGTACATTTATAAGGTTTGAAGATGTCAGTTATAGACTTCTTCAACCACATTGTAATGAAATTATTATTAGAAGAGATGTTAAATTTGATGAAATCTCTTTGGCCTCAAGGAAATTAATTCAACAACGGTTGTGCCTTTATTCAAAATCAAGCATCCATCTTCTAGAAGTTGTGCCTTCTTCTCTTTCTATTATGGATTCTTCTTCAAATGATGAAAGTGAGGGTGAAAAATCCACCTCCATGCCTCATGAATATTCCCTCCAGATGAGTCCTTTGAACTCAATTAGCACCAGCCTAATCGGCTTCCTAGATGGGTCCATTCACCAGAAGCAACCGGTGATCTTGTTCTGATCCTTCAAATCACTGGGCTTGGACACATTCACGCTTCCTCTAGAAAGCCTTTTCTATTTTGGCTCAAGTTTTATAAACACATGATCCAAAGACATTTGCAAAAGCTTCAGTCATCCGCATTGGGATACAACAATGAATGAAGAATTTTCTTAATGGAAAATCCATACTTGGGATCTTGTACCTCTTCCAAAAGGAATAAACTTGTTAGATGCAAATGTATACCGGAACTAACTATGCATCAAAGGCGTTGAAAGACACAAGGCTCGATTATTAGTTGCCAAAGGATTTTCCCAAGTTGGAAGAATTGACTATAATGAAACTCGCCCCGGTAGTCAAAATGAATTCCATCCTCCTTGTTCTTTTCCTTGCTGCCTCACACAAATGGGAGGTCCATTGATGGATGTTTTCTTGCATGGCTTAATTTGAAAGAAGAAATCTACATGGAACAACCCCGGTTATGTCCACGACTTAGGGGCCTATTTCACCAAGAAAATCTCTTTATGTCTCCAAGCAAGCTCCTCGAAGCTATATGCCAAATGGATAGATTTTATTGCCACTGGATTCTCTAGATGCCATTCTCGATCCTAATGTCTATACCAAGAAAGTAAGTAACCATCTCATCATCCTCGTCTTTTATGTTGATGACCTTTATCCTTACCGGTAGTGACTCAAACTTTTAAACCATGTGAAAACCGTACCACGTAAGAAATTTGAAAATGATGTGACTTAGGCTTTTTGCACTATTTCCTTTGGCCCAAGTTTTGCAAACTAATGAAGGAGTTTTTTCTTTCCCAGCCTTAAGTATGCTTGTGACCTTCTTTCACATGGACAATTGTAAACCAACCCCCTTCTCCCTTCTTCCAAATTGAGTCAATCTTTTCCGCCACTGCATTCTCCTAAAGTTTATACCACCGTATCATCGCTAGTCGGTAGCTTCTTATACTTGACTCATAGCCATCCCGATATCTCCTTTGATGTTGGTCTTGTTGGTTCGATATATGCAAACACCCCCATGAAAGCCATTGGAAAGTAGCTAAAAGGATACTTCACTATGTTTGTGGTACATTTCAGTTTGGTATACATTATAGTTCAAGGGGACTCCCCTTATTGGTTGGTTTCACTGATTCGTGATTATTACAATTCTCGGCGAACGGAAGTCTACCGCAGTTATGTTTAGGCCTTGGTTCAGATTTACCGTTTGGGCCTCGTAAGAAAACAACAGTTATTGCAGACCTTTATTCAGCAGAGGCGTAGGCACCGAAAATGGTAATGTAGTCGTGAAGCCCTATGGCTTCATGCATCCTTTCTCAGAGTTTGATTCCAAAGACCAACATCCAACCAAATTTCTTTGGTGTGACAATCAAAGTTCCATTGCTCTTACAAAGAATCTGGGGCCCAACATCATCAAGCATAGAAACACATCGAGCTACACATGCACTTCCCTTACCTAAAAGCTCATTCATGATCAAGTTATTAGCGCTCTTTTCCCACAAGATCAGTTGCACATTTTCACAAAGTCTCTTATAGAAGTGAAGTTTTCCAACCGATTCTATGTTAAGAGTTCAGAAGTTGTCATTAAGGGGATAGGCTCTTAATGCCTCCTTCCTTCTCCTATTGTATGTCATTATTTTAAATCCTTCAATCCTATCCCAAGTTGTTCTTATGGGATACAAGTTAGTATATTTAGACACTTAGGAGTTGGTTAAGATCTACTTGGTCTAATAGTCTAGGTAAAAGTGTGTTTCTTTTTAGTATGCATTAGTATGCATTTCAGTTAGGAAATCTGACGATCAAATTTTATATAAGTTCCCCATATAAATGATCCTCGAATGACTCTTACTTCCTCGGGATCTTAACAACCACGAACTCGTGTCAACCACAACCGCATGACTCATTTGTTTTATCATTTTCTGATGATCGACAAGAACCCCATTGTAAAATCTCTCTCTCAATCTTTATTCGCATTAATAAACCGGCTCCAAGTGGGCTTTTGGTTTGGGCCATGATGTTCTCATAGGGTTTTACCACGTTGAGTTCATCGCTATGTTGATATTTGATCCGTTATGTGAGTGGTTACTGAAGGTGTTCGTCCTCTGTTGGAATACCTGTGTTGTCGAACAGATCGATCAGAAATTTAAGAATAAATGATGAGAGTTTGGATCTGAAAACCCATCACAACCGAAGTAGGGAAAAGGAAACCCCAACACACAAAACAAGGGACCAAGTTGAGATGTCTGCCCTCAGGAAAATATGTCGAAGCTGCAACACAAGAAGGGAAACAAGAAGACGAAAAATGACACGAGAAAATGGTGTGAGTACCATAAAATTCCTTGGCACAACATCGACGAATGTCGCTCCAAGCACTCCCTCGTGGCCGAGATGAAGGATTCCAAGTTAGAGGTCGATTCTGATTCCAAGTCAAATCCTAAAGGAGGGAATCATATTATCGATGTTGAACCCAGTGCCACGATCGCTACCACCAAAGTCTGACCAAGTGAACTAGAATAAACAGAGGATGGGGAACGACTCTTTCACTCACAGATGTGGGTCAAGGGGGCTCCAATTCATTTCATTATCAGCAACAGTAGTCAAAAGAACCTGATTTCAGTAGAGGTCATCAATCAGTTGGACCTACCAACGACACTGCACCCAAAACCCAACACCATCAGATGGCTTTTTCAAGGAAGAGATCTTTGTGTCAGCCAACAATGTCGTCTTCCCTACGACATCAAGCCTTTCAAAGATGAGGTGTCGTGTGATATTTCTCCCCTTGAATTTTGTGATGTTCTTTTAGGACAACCATATTTTTGGAAGCGTCATGTTGTGTATGAGTCTATACCCTGTAGTGTTATTATTACTTTGGGTAGAAAATTGTACAGGATCCTAGAGGTGGCACTGCCTAATGCTATTTCTTTAATCTCTGCTAAGAAATGTAGTAAGGTCATTTCAAAGAATGAGAAGTTTTTCTTCTTTGTGATCCTTTTTCATAGTAAGAAAAAGATCACCACCACATCCATGGCCTCTACACAATGCCTCTCGTTATAGAAGAAGAAAATGGACGGGATCGTGGAAGAATACAGAGACATATTTGCCTCACCTACAGGGGTACCAACACACTGCCAAGTCAAGAATCCAATTGATATGACTCTCGACACACCTCTACCTGATGGGACAGTCTATCAGCGCTCTTTGATGGAGAATGAAAAAATCAGGTGTAACATCCAAGAGCTTCATCAAAATGGGCACATCAGACCCAAATACTCCCCTTGCAGAAGCCCGATTGTACTGGTGTAGAAGAAGGATGGGACTTGGCGACTCTGCATTGATTACAGAGCCTTAAATAAAATCATAGTTGGGAACCTCTACCCCATTCCTAGGATTGATGAACTTCTTGACCAACTCAAGGGGGAAACGTTATTCAACAAGATTGACCTGAAGTCTGGCTACAATCAGGTTCCCAACGGACCAACTGATGTCTGGAAGATAACCTTCAAGTCTAAAGAAGGTCTCTATGAATGGCTAGTCATGCCCTTTGGCTTAACAAATGCATCAGTCACTTTCATGAGGTAGATGGATGATGTAGCAAGACCCTTTACCAACTCCTTTGTGGTATTATATTTGGATGACATCCTCATCTTCAGTAGAACATGGGAGGATCACATGCGTCATATTCAATAGGTTTTGAGCACTCTGCGACAACACAATATTTATGCCAACTTGGAAAATTTCTCTTTTGGCATGAACAGGGTCCAATACCTAGGCTAGATTATTGATGAGCATGGGGTACATGTTGATCTAGCTAAGATCCAATTCATCCGTAACTAGACAACCTCGACCACATTGACCGAGCTTCATAGCTTCTTGGGACTAGCCAATTTCTACCGACGATTCGAGTTGGGATTCTCCCATTATGCATGGGTCCTCATCGAGGTGACCAAGGGCTGTGGTAGAGCCTATTTTTTGTAGGGGAAGGAGAGACAATGAGCATTTGGTTATCTGAATCATCACTTATGCTAAGCTACAATACTCTCCTTTCTTGATCTGCAACAACCATTCAATATTGAGACTGATGCATCTGACTATGATGTGGGCACAATTATCACTCAACACAGGCATCCTGTGGCATACCATAGTGAGACATTCTCCGATACTATCTAGAAATACCCCACCTATGAAAAGGCAATGCATTCCATTGTACAAGCTTGTTGTCAATGGAAACATTACATTTTGGGGAAAGAGACGATCATACACACTGATCACAAGCCTCTATAGTTCATACAGACATAGGGAAATTGTAGAATGACCGGCATCAGAATTGTTCCACCTACCTGCAGTAGTTCCATCTCAACATCAAATATAAGACATGTATCTCCAATTGTGTCGCTAATTTCCTCAGTCGACCTCCTGTTGATGCACTCACCATTGTGATCCAATCCTGTGGACATGAAGAATCAGAGTTCCCCCAACTTTATCAGCAAGATCCAGACTTCGCCACCACACATCATCTCTTGGTTACAGGTGCCACTGTCATTGATTTTCACATTCAGGACAAACTCTTATGCCACCTGGGCCATCTTTGTGTTCCTACAACCGAGTGTGCAAAGATGATTTGGGAATCCCACTACAATCAGTGATTCAGGTGGATATTGGTGGCCACCCGCGTATTCCACTTGGACTCACACCATTGTTTCTTTCATTTTTTCATTTTCCATAATTGTAGCACAATTTACTATTTTTAGTAGTTTTTCGGGTCCTGAACTTCTAGAGCCGTTTTTAGGCCCTAAACGACGTTTTTTTGGCATCAATGCTTTTGCAAATATGAGTCTGTTCCAAACCTAATATTCCATGTTAGCAGTGTAGTCCTCAAATAGATATTTCTAACGACGTATCATGTGCATCAAACGGAGATAATATGCCAAAGTTACGACCCCAGGAAATTGATGTACCAATTTACCCCGACAGGGCCCATATTCTGGCATTTAATCTCATAGGGTTAGGTTTTTGGATGTTTAGGGTTTTCCATTTTTTCTCAATAATATATTGGCCTTCAAGCCTCATTGTCACATAGAGTTCAGAGGCCAGTAGCCACCACATCTCTTCTCAGAGATAAGCTACCAACGCTCTAGCTATTTTATTTCCATTCTGTTTGTAAGCATATTTCAATCATTTGTTGTTAATGAAATGAAGTTTTATTTCCACTGCATCTCTGCGTTTATGTGTATTTCTATATTTCATTTTGTTCCTACATAAATCTAGATTAGTGGTATCAGAGCAGTCTTCTCTTTCTCGAACCTTCTTTGCATGTACCAAACAAGGTCGGGGTATAAGGAGTTGGGGCTCGATCTGGTTGAATCGTTGCAAGATCATCCTCACAAACCTCGACGACCACCCATGGGGGAAGAAAAGAAATATGAGGGAGCAAGAGATCCTATCAAATTATTGATCAAGGAGGCCCTCGAAAAACAAAGGAACGCGATGATGGACAACTTTACCCAGATCCTGCAACAACTTCCCACTGGCAGCGCATCTACATCCAATAGCCACTCTGGAGGCGCCACTCCTTTTAAGGTACAAGTAAACTTTGACATTCCCATATTTGAGGGCCAAATAGAGGCATATGTCGTAGATAGATGGTTGAATCTGTTAGAAGGATATTTCTTGGTCCATGACTTTTCCGACCAAGAAAGGATTATTTTTGCACTCCTTAAAGCCGCCCGCCATGTCAAGGATTGGTGGGAAACCTACTAGGAGAAACAGAGCGAGGGGGAACCCTCTCTATTCTCGGTCACACCCACTTGGAATTATTTATGAGACACCATCAAGGAACAATATTATCTCATGGGGAGCTATGAGGACAAATACATACAATGGACTACACTGCGGAAACAAAGGGACCAAGATGTAAATGATATGATGAATTTGTTTCATACCCTATGCACAAAGTTGGGTATAAAAAATTCAGAGAAACATTTGGTGTTAAAGTACTGTAGTTGTCTGCATAGATAAATTCAAGAGGAAATGAAGTTCCTTGACATCTCCTCTCTTGGTGCAACATACCGGTATGATGCCAAGATTGAGCAGAAGTTCAAACAGAAGAAGTGAGACTTTGAGTCTGTGAATAAGAAGCAAGGGAAACGTACCCCCAAACCATCGAACAAAGGACCAAGCCAAGGTGGGGCAGCCTAGGACAACCCACCAAATTCGCAAGCAAATAACAACAACATGAAGCAAAAAGAGACACGAGGAAGTGGTGTGAGTTCCATAAGATCTCCACTCACAACACAAGTGAGTGTCAGGCCAAGAACTCACTGGTAGCCGAGTTGAAGGCTTCTGAATTGGATGCAAGCTCCGAATCTGAATTAGAACCCGACAAGATGAATGACAGGGGGAAGAATATTATTGATGTCGAGGTTGATGCCATCATTGCCACCACAAAGATCCATAAGAAGGAACTAGAATATCCAGAGGAAGCAGAGTGCCTCTTCCATTCCCAGATGTGGGTAAAGGGTTCCCCGTTGCATTTCATTGTCGAGAGCGGGAGCCAGAAGAACCTCATCTCAGTAGATATCATGAAATGACTAGGCTTTCCGACCACAACACACCCACAAACATACACCATTGGGTGGTTGCACCAAGGATGGGACCTTCACGTCAGCCAACAATGTCACCTTCCCTACAACATCAAGCCCTTCACAGATGATGTATTATGTGACATTTCTCATCTTGATGTTTCTTATGTATTATTAGGCCAACCATACTTGTGGAAGCGACATGATGTGTATGAGTCCAGGCCTCGTGATATTAATATTACTTTGGGCAATACGATGTACAGGATACCAGAAATAGCACCACCTACAACCATATCTTTGGTTACTACAAAACAATGCAGTAAGCGCATTGCCAAAACCAGGAAATTTGTTTTGCTGATGATCCACCCTGAGGGAAAGAAGAATACTGTGGCCACAACCTCCAGACAGGGCCCCTCTACATGACAAAAACATATGGATAAGGTCATGGAGGAGTATGAGGACATCTTCACCTCCCTCGCAGGGGTGCCTCTACACTACTAGGTCAATCTCCCCATCGATTTGACCCCAGGTGCGCCATTGTCCAATGGACCAATATATTGGTGCTCTTTTCTGGAGAATGATGAAATCAAGAGGCAGATTCAGGAGTTGTTGCATAAAGGTCACATTCGTCTGAGTTCATCACCCTGTGGGAGCCCGATCATTCTAGTGCAAAAGAAGGATGGGAATTGGAGACTTTGAATTGACTATCGAGCGCTAAACAAGATCACTGTCCGGAATGGGTACCCGATGCCACAAATTGGTGACCTTCTAGACCAAATTAAGGGGGAGAAATATTTCACCAATATCGACTTGAATTTTGGGTATCACTAGGTACCAATCGAACCCTCTGATGTGTGGAAGACTGCATTCAAATCCAAGGAGGGCCTTTTCGAATGGTTGTTCCTGACTTGCAGGTTGAAAAATGCCCTTTAAACCTTCATGAGGCTAAGGGATGACATCTTGCAACATTCACCAACTCATTTGTAGTGGTGTACTTGGATGAAATTTTGATATTCAACGAGAATTGGGAAAAGAACCTCCACCACATCTGACAAGTCCTCCAAACACTGCGACAAATCAAGTTGTGTGCCAATTTGGAGAAGTGCACTTTTGGTATGACCCAGATTCAGTATCTAGGATACATTATTGATGAGCAGGGGGTGCATGTGGATCCATCCAAGATCCAAGTCATTCAGGATTGGCTAACCCCAACAAGCCTAACAGAGCTCCACAGATTTTTGGGTCTTGCCAATTTGTACCACAGGTTCATGTTGGTATTCTCTCATATCACTTGGCCTTTGAGTCAAGTCACCAAGGGAGGAGCGAAAGAAAAATTATTTTGGTCTGAATATCAACAGAAGGTGTTCGTGGAGTTGAAGCATCGCCTTTGATCTGCACCAATTCTCACATTATCATACTTGAAACAACCATTTGAGATCGAGACAGGTGGCTTTGACTATTTTATTGAGGAAGTCGTTACTCAACAGGGGAATCCAGTGGCATATCCCAGTGAGACACTTTCCGACCTAGTCTGTAAGTATCACAATTATGAAAAATATATGTATTCCATTGTGTAGGCTTGCCGAAAATGGAAGAATTACATTTTGGGAAAGGAAACGGTCATCCACATAGACCACTAACCCTTGCAGTTCATACAGACACAAGGGAAGTTGCAGAACGATCGCCATCATAAGTGGTCCACATACCTGCGATAGTTTCATTTGAACATTAGACGGAGATAGTATACCATGATACCTGATATTCCATGTTAGCAGTGTAGTACTCAGATAGATATTTCTAATGACGTATCATGTGCATCAAACGGAGATAGCATGCAAACGTTACGACCCTGGGAAATTGATATACCAATTTACCCCGACAAGGCCCATATTCTGGCATTTCATCTCATAGGGTTAGGTTTTTGGATGTTTATGGTTTTCCATTTTTTCTCAATAATATATAGGCCTTCGAGCCTCATTGTAACATAGATTTCAGAGGCCAGTAGCCACCACAACTCTTCTAAGAGATAATCTACCAGCGCTCTAGCTATTTTATTTCCATTCTGTCTGTAAGCATATTTCAATCATTTGTTGTTAATGAAATGAAGTTTTAATTCCACTGCATCTCTGCGTTTATGTGTATTTCTATATTTCATTTTGTTCCTACATAAATCTAGATTAGTGGTATCAGAGAAGTCTTCTCTTTCTCGATCCTTCTTTGCATGTACCAAACAAGGTCGGGGTATAAGGAGTTAGGGATCGATCTAGTTGAACCGTTGCAAGATCATCCTCGCAAACCCCGACGACCACCCATGGGGGAAGAAAAAAAATATGAGGGAGCAACAGATCCTATCAAATTATTGCTCAAGGAGGCCCTCGAAAGACAAAGGAATATGATGATGGACAACTTTACCCAGATATTGCAACAACTTCCCACTAGCAGCGCATCTACATCCAACAACCACTCTGGAGGCGCCACTCCTTTTAAGGTACAAGTAAACTTTGACATTCCCATATTTGAGGGACAAATATATGCATATGTCGTAGATAGATGGTTGAATCTGTTAGAAGGATATTTCTTGGTTCATGACTTTTCTGACCAAGAAAGGATTATTTTTTATCTTCTTAAATCTGCCCCCCATGTCAAGAATTGGTGGGAAACCTACTAGGAGAAATAGAGCGAGGGGGAACCCTCTCTATTATCGGTCGCACCCACTTGGAATTATTTCTGAGACGCCATCAAGGAACAATATTATCTCATGGGGAGCTATGAGGACAAATACATACAATGGACTATAATACAACAATAAAGGGACCAAGATGTACATAATCTGACGAATTTGTTTCATACCCTACGCACAAAGTTGGGTATCAAAAATTCAGAGAAACATTTGGTGTTAAAGTACCGCAGTTGTCTGCATAGATAAATTCAAGAGGAAATGAAGTTCCTTGAAATCTCCTCACTTGGTGCAGCATACAAGTATGCTTCCAAGATTGAGCAGAAGTTCAAACAAAAGAAGTGAGACTTTGGGTCTGCGAATAAGAAGCAAGGGAAAGGTACCCCCAAACCGTCGAACAAAGGACCAAGCCAAGGTGGGGAAGCCTAGGACAACCCACCAAATTTGCAAGAAAATAACAACACCATGAAGAATAAAATAGACACGAGGAAGTGGTGTGAGTTCCATAAGATCTCCACTCACAACACAAGTGAGTGTCAGGCCAAGCAGTCACTGGTAGTCGAGTTGAAGGCTTTTGAATCTGATGAAAGCTCCGAATCTAAATTAGAACCCGACAAGATGAATGACAGGGGGAAGAATATTATTGATTTCGAGGCTGATGCCATCATTTCCACCACAAAGATCCATAAGAAGGAACTAGAATATCTAGAGGAAGCAGAGTGCCTCTTCCATTCCCAGATGTGGGTAAAGGGTTCCCCGTTGCATTTCATTGTCGAGAGCGAGAGCCAGAAGAACCTCATCTCAGTAGATATCATGAAATGACTAGGCTTTCCGACCACAACACACCCACAAACATACACCATTGGGTGTTTTCACCAAGGACGGGACCTTCACGTCAGCCAACAATGTCGCCTTCCCTACAACATCAAGCCCTTCACAGATGAGGTATTATGTGACATTTCTCATCTTGATGTTTCTGATGTATTATTAGGCCAACCATACTTATGGAAGCGACATGATGTGTATGAGTCCATGCCTCATGCTATTAATATTACTTTGGGAAATAAGATGTACAGGATACCAGAAATAGCACCACCTACAACCATCTCTTTGGTTACTACAAAACAATGCAGTAAGCGCATTGCCAAAACCAGGAAATTTGTTTTGCTGATGATCCACCCTCAGGGAAAGAAGAATATTGTGACCACAACCTCTAGATAGGGCCCCTCTGCATGACAAAAACATATGGATAAGGTCATGGAGGAGTACGAGGACATCTTCACCTCCCTCGTAGGGGTGCCTCTACACTGCTAGGTCAATCACCCCATCGATCTGACCCCAGGTGCACCGTTGTCCAATGGACCAATATATTGGCGCTCTTTAATGGAGAATGAAAAAATCAAGAGGAAGATTCAGTAGTTGTTGCATAAAGGTCACATTCGTCTGATTTAATCACCCTGTGGGAGCCCGATCATTCTAGTGCAGAAGAAGGATGGGACTTGGAGACTTTGAATTGACTATCGAGCGCTAAACAAGATCACTTTCCGGAATAGGTACCCGATCCCACAAATTGATGACCTTCTAGACCAACTCAAGGGGGAGAAATATTTCATCAATATCGACTTGAATTCTGGGTATCACTAGGTACCAATCGAAGCCTCTAATGAGTGGAAGACTTCCTTAAAATCCAAGGAGGGCCTTTTCGAATGGCTGGTCCTGACTTACGGGTTGACGAATTCCCTTTCAACCTTCATGAGGCTAAGGGATGACATCTTGCAACATTCACCAACTCATTTGTAGTGGTGTACTTGGATGACATTTTGATCTTCAACCAGACTTGGGAAGAGCACCTCCACCACATCTGATAGGTCCTCCAAACACTGCGACAACTCAAGTTGTGTGCCAATTTGGAGAAGTGCACTTTTGGTATGACCCAGGTTCAGTATCTAGGATACATTATTGATGAGCAGGGGGTGCATGTGGATCCATCCAAGATCCAAGTCATTTAGGATTGGCTAACCCCAACGACCCTAACAGATCTTTGCAGCTTTTTGGGTCTTGCCAATTTTTACCACAGGTTCGTCTTGGTATTCTCTCATATCACTTGTCCTTTGAGTCAAGTCACCAAGGGAGGAGGGAAAGAAAAATTATTTTGGTCTGAATCTCAACAGAAGGCATTCGAGGAGTTGAAGCATCGCCTTTGTTCTGCACCAATTCTCACATTATCAGACTTGCAACAACCATTTGAGATCAATATAGATGGCTTTGACTATTTTATTGGGGAAGTCCTTACTCAACAGGGGAATCCAGTGGAATATCCCAGTGCGACACTTTCTGACACAGTCTGTAAGTATCGCAATTATGAAAAATTTATGTACTCCATTGTGTAGGCTTGCGAACAATGGAAGCATTACATTTTGGGAAAGGAAACGGTCATCCACATAGACCACTGAACCTTGCAGTTCATACAGACACAAGGGGAGTTGCAGAACGATCGCCATCATAAGTGGTCCACATACCTGCAATAGTTTCATTTGAACATTAAATGGAGACAGTATACCATGATACCTGATATTCCATGTTAGCAGTGTATTCCTTAGATAGATATTTCTAACGACGTATCATGTGCATCAAACAGAGATAATATGTCGAATTTACGACCCCGGGAAATTGATGTACCAATTTACCCCGACAGGGCCCATATTCTGGTGTTTCATCTCATAGGGTTAGGTTTTTGGATGTTTAGGGTTTTCCATTTTTTCTCAATAATATATAGGCCTTCGAGCCTCATTGTAACACAGAGTTCAGAGGCCAGTAACCACCACATCTCTTCTAAGAGATAAGCTACCAGCGCTCTAGCTATTTTATTTCCATTCTGTCTGTAAGCATATTTCAATCATTTGTTGTTAATGAAATGAAGTTTTATTTCCACTGCATCTCTGCGTTTATGTGTATTTCTATATTTCATTTTGTTCCCGCATAAATCTAGATTAGTGGTATCAGAGCAGTCTTCTCTTTCTCGATCCTTCTTTGCATGTACCAAACAAGGTCGGGGTATAAGGAGTTAGGGATCGATCTGGTTGAACCGTTGCAAGATCATCCTCGCAAACCCTGACGGCCACCCATGGGGGAAGAAAAGAAATATGAGGGAGCAGGAGATCCTATCAAATTATTTCTCAAGGAGGCCCTTGAAAAACAAAGGAATGCGATGATGCACAACTTTACCCAGATCCTGCAATAGCTACCCACTGGCAGTGCATCTACATCCAACAGCCACTCTGGAGGTACCACTCCTCGTAAGGTACAAGTAAACTTTGACATTCCCATATTTGAGGGCCAAATAGATGCATATGTCATAGATATATGGTTGAATCTATTAGAAGGATATTTCTTGGTTCATGACTTTTCCAACCAAGAAAGGATTATTTTTGCACTCCTTAAAGCCGCCCCCCATGTCAAGGATTGGTGGGAAACCTACTAGGAGAAACAGAGCGAGGGGGAACCCTCTCTATTATCGGTCGCACCCACTTGGAATTATTTCTGAGACGCCATCAAGGAACAATATTATCTCATGGGGAGCTATGAGGACAAATACATACAATGGACTACACTGCAGCAACAAAGGGGCTAAGATGTACATGATTTGACAAATTTGTTTCATACCCTATGCACAAAGTTGGGTATCAAAAATTCAGAGAAACATTTGGTGTTAAAGTACCGTAGTTGTCTGCATAGATAAATTCAAGAGGAAATGAAGTTCCTTGACATCTCGCCGCTTGGTGCAGCACACCCTATGCTGCCAAGATTGAGAAGAAGTTCAAATAGAAGAAGCGAGACTTTGGGTATGCGAATAAGAAGAAAGGGAAAGGTACCCCCAAACCGTCGAACAAAGGACCAAGCCAAGGTGGGGCAGCCTAGGACAACCCGCCAAATTCGCAAGAAAATAGCAACACCATGAAGAAAAAAAGAGACACGAGGAAGTGGTGTGAGTTCCATAAGATATCCTCTCACAACACAAGTGAGTGTCAAGCCAAGCAGTCACTGGTAGCCGAGTTGAAGGCTTCTGAATCGGATGCAAGCTCCGAATCTGAATTAGAACCCGACAAAATGAATGATAGGGGGAAGAATATTAATGATGTCGAGGCTGATGCCATCATTGCCACCAAAAATATCCATAAGAAGGAACTAGAATATCCAGGGGAAGCAGAGTGCCTCTTCCATTCCCATATGTGGGTAAAGGGTTCCCCGTTGCATTTCATTGTCGAGAGCGGGAGCCAGAAGAACCTCATCTCAGTAGATATCATGAAATGACTAGGATTTTTGACCACAACACACCCAAAAACATACACCATTGGGTGGTTGCACCAAGGATGGGACCTTCACGTCAACCAACAATTTCTCCTTCCCTACAACATCAAGCCCTTCATAGATGAGGTATTATGTGACATTTCTCATCTTGATGTTTCTGATGTATTTGTTGGGGTCCTATAATTATAGGCGATTCGATTCTTAGACTATTGAATTGGAGTTTCTCTCGTGATGACGAAGTATGGCTCGGTTGATCCCGTTTCCTCCCTCCATTCTTTTCACTCGACCCTCCATCATCCTGTTGCATCCTTCATCCTTCGTTGTGCCTTCACTCCCTTGTCCTGTGGCCCCATTGATTAATTTTCCCGCCACCCTGTCCATGCATAAACAGACTTAGGATAAACAAAAGAACAATAGGTCAGTTAGATTAAAATAATGATAAATGTTAATGTAGTTAGTTTAATAAGCTAGATTAGCTAATAAAAGGTTAGGTTGATTAATAATAAACTAACCATTAATTATTTATTTAATTAATGATTAATGATAATAGTTAGGTTAGAGTTTGTTTAATTAAAATTAAAATCAAATAAAAACAAATTTCAAAACATTAAAAAAGAAATAAAACAAATTAAAAACAAGAAATATAATAAACAAACAGTAAATAAATATATACAAAAACCAAAATATAAAAAAAACAATATAAAACAAAATATGTTAAAACACTAAAAAATTAATACACAAAGTCAAATAAAAAACAAAATACAAAAATTAAAAAACTAACAAATATGTAATAACGTAAAATAATATTAAAAACAAAACACAATTTTAAAAAACAAAAACTACCCTAAGTCTACCCTACCCCCACTCACCTTACCTCCACGCATCCTCCTCCCCTACGTCACTTCCCACTCAACCCCACACCTACCTCCACTCCCCTACGTCACTTCCCACTCAACCCCACACCTAACTCCACTCCCCTACGTCATCCTCCATTAACCCCTTCACACTCCCGCCCACCTTACCTCTATGCACTTTCATACACCAGCGCCCTCCATCTATACCAAACTCTTAAATCAACGGATAATATAAACGTTTCGGATCCAAATCAGGATCCATCTTCAGGACAATGAGCCTGGGTTAAGATAATGAAAAGATTTGTTTTAATACTGGAAATTGGCGTGAAAGTTCAGTGTCGGCTAAGGTTGTATTGGTAAAAATTATTTTTGATTTAA
>SNQJ01S0088537.1:2769-33309 GCA_010110895.2 Picea sitchensis
AAATGAATTCCTAAGTTTGCAAGTGCTAGGGACATAAAGAAAATATATTCTTGGATCTACAACTTGATGACATACTTCAATCATCAAAAACTCTAACTTGCCTAGATTCAATTAGAGGAGATAGATTGAGTTGGTGACAGAATAAACAATCACTTTCACAAAACCTTGTATAGTAACTTCCTTCGCTAGAACTATGAAATATTATATCTTATTTCATAGAAACCATTGTAGTAGCCTTTGTAGCAACATAAAATCTATGAAAATTTGATGGAAGAAATATCTAAACTACTAAAAGTGAATAATATGTGCATGATATCCTTCTACACCAAGGATTCTCCTACCTCATTCAACTTTAAATCCATAAGGATTTGGACCTATGCCTTGACTAAGGTACAAAAGTATTAATGCTATTGAATAATATAAATGTTATCCTTGGATTTCAAGTACTTTGAGACTCTCCCAAATATGCCAATATTTAAAAACATGTTTGCAGTGCTTTATAGTTCAAGGGTTGCCCCATTCACACCTTTTGATTTTGTACGCATCAAATTTTCGATGTAGAGTTATAGGATTTGAGTTTGAGTTTCTTGTGGATTCCATTATTGCTGTAATAAATGATATTTTTCATCATATCAAGCAGTGAGATTACAAAGTTTTGAGGTCAAAATCAACACTAACCATGCCTATATGGTTTGTTTAAATTTTATGTCAGGGGCATTTCAAATATTTATTGCATGCAACATGCCTTATTTTGATTCCATGTATATACACGGCTTATTACATCTACCTCTTCCACAACCAATGTTCATGCTATAAAAAATAACTCAAAAAGTGGACAAACTCAACGATTTCTTAAAAAAAAAATTCAATCAAGTAGGAATTCGCTAAAAGTTATAATTCCATCTAATTAATTGGAACTTTCACCATAAAAATTTTCCTTAAATATTTTATTCCATTGTTGGAATAGGGGCAGACCCAGGGTTCAATGCTACAACAGAGAACCAACAAAACCCTAACTATCGGCCCTTTCAGCAACACCTGCAAAGCAAATGAAGTCTCACTGGAGGTAGAGGCAGGGGTGGTTGTAGGACTCAGATGTATGCAACCTTAGTTGGGACACAGATATGTGATTCTAACACTTAACAGAGAACTCAACAGTTAACATTCATAAATATTCAGTGTCAGTTACAACACAGTTAAAACCTAATTACAGAGTATCACAGTATTCATTCAGATCTAAGGTATTTAAGCACTAAGTAGATCTAACATCCATCCATAATCACTAAGCATCAACAGATCATTCACCTATATTAAAGAACTAAGCAAGTAAACACATAATAACATCAATACATCGCATAAAACATAACAACACAGCATGTACGTGGTTCACCCCCACCCTGGGGCTACGTCCACCAATTCTTTGTCTTCTTTATTATCTTTGTTCAAGCTTCTTACAAGCACATAGCATCCAAGTTCTACTCCGCAGAAGACAAGAGATCTGTGTGCACTCCACCAGATCCTCCTTCTTCTAGCTAGGGTATAGCACAAAGCCTTCACACAGTCTCTTACAATGACTTGCACTTAGCTCTACAAGTCTCACATAGTATGCACCAAAGAAATCTCCACTTAGCACTGTCAATCACATAGATTGGACTACAACCACCACTTACATATAGTCGAAGGGCACTTAGCCATTCATACTCATTACATCGCCTTAACATCTATTTATACATACAAAATAGACCTAAGCATGGGTAAACCCATGGGCCGACATTCCTATACTTGTTACATAATCCTGAATCCCAAAAAGGGCCCTAAAAGGGCTGAGATCCCGCGATCTTCGCTGTATCTTGCGTTCTGCCTTCGACAGCCTGTCGAAGTCCCAAAATTAGGTCAAACATGACCAAGAATCCTCAAAACTTGGTCAAGGGCCAACAGGCCCCCAACACTCACCTGTGACTCGTCTCGAGTCACTCTAATCTGACTAGTTCTGCTTCAAAAGCCTCGAGCTTGGCTCGAGCTGCTTCGACTTGTTGTTGTGCCATGACCTCTTGTTCAACGAACTACTATATGACTACTTCGTTGACAGGTCCCTCTAGGCGGTGTTCAGTTGTAGTGACAACTTTCTCCAGTTCCTCTCCTCGACCTTCGATCTTTGTGAACAGTTGGTAATCCTTATCCTATACAGGTTGGAGACTCTGAGTCACTTCCATGACTTTGCTCTGGATAGTGTGGACCTGCTGCTCAGCAGTGCGCTACTCCTGGGATCGCTTCATTCTTTCCACAGTTGATAGGGGCTTCAACTATGCCTGTATCATTTCTTCTTGATACTTTTCCTCTTGGAGCCGCGACTCCAGTGCCTTTAGTTATAGATTCTCAGTGATTTTCTCATAGGTATGGGCACTGCGATCAGTGAGTTGCTTACATTCCATGGAAAGGACCTTTATTCTCTCAACTACTCTTCGATTAGTTTCTTCTCTTTGGTCCCTCACATCCTGCGGGGTGTTGGGCACTGTGCATAGCTCTAAGTCTGTTATTCATTGTTGTAGCTATTGGATAGCTTCTGCAGTCTGCTCTACTTGATGTGTGAATCGGTCTTATTCTTGTGGCTCTAAGCCTGTCACAGAGCGGAGGGCTCTGTTGACTGCTTCTTTCACTTTGAATTTCTCTACGAGCAACTGTTCTTTTTCTTGTTGCATATGTAATTTATCTTCTTCAAACTTTTCCTGGAGAGAAACCTTCTCCTACTCTGCAACTCTACGTTGTTCTAATATTACGCCTTGCACTTTCTTCATGGTCTGGGTGGCTTGTTTAGTTTCTTCTTGAGCACGACGAAGGCGAGCTTCAACTGCATCTGCTAGTCGGTGGAGTTGGGTTGGCTCATCTCCCAACTCTGGTTCTCCTGATGGCAGGGGTGCAGTGCAGACTATGCGACTGGACTAAAGGACCTGATGTACCCCTCGGAGTTCGACCTCAATTATATCATACATTTCCTCCTGCTTATCTTATTGTTTCTCCAGGATTTCCAGCGGAGCATCGTTGAGAGCTTCTATGATGAAGTCAAAATCATCGACAGTAAGCACAGTCTTCATCTTGGTCACGGTGGCTTTCGATTTATTCTCAGAAGAAGGTGTCGGGGGGGGAACCTTCCTCTTCTTCATAGGATCAACCTCATCTCTGGGAGGTGTTAGGTCACCTGGCTTCTGTTCATATCCTTTACCATTTAGTTCTGCTACTTCGTCATCACTCCCTCGGTCAGGTTATACTGAAGCACTATTTCCCGAGGCATTTCTTAAATCTTGGACCTCTTCGGTCTTCTTCGTTCTGCTGGGCCTGAGTGTATCATGTTCTTTATGCATGGTCTTTGGGTTTTCAGGGTCAGACATCTCTGCAGGGTCTACGGGAATAAGGACGTCTAAAGACCAATCCTTAGTGATCTCTTCCAGGTTTTCTTCAGTGAGCTTGTAGTACAATTGAAGTTGATCCTTATGTTCATCAGCTCATGCTGTTATGTAGATGAAGTGTCAATCTGCGCATAACTTCATCAGGGTCGGAACCTCTGTAGGGTGTTCGGGGTTATGCGAGGTTCAACTTTGATGGCTCTCTTCAGCTGAAGGTAATATATGTGAAAAACAGCATTCGAATACCATTGTTTGTCCATATCACTCAAATACCAGAGTGTCGTGAACTTCGCAGCAAGCGGCTCAAACGGTTCAATATCCGAAAAGGTTGCACCTTCCAGCATCTCCCAGGAAACAAAGGCGATGAGGATTAGGAGCCAACTAAAGTGAAACTCGTAGCCCTGATCCTGTGCTTCGTGACAGTCTATTTTGACTGATTAACTAGGTACTTCGCCCAGTTCATCTGCAGGACTTCCACGCACTTCCTTGCGAGGTCAACGACAAAGCCTATGACCTGCGTAGGTTTGTTCTTCCTTACTAAATTTCCAGCTATTAGTTGGCAGGCTAGGTGCACTGCTCCATTCTATATGGAGGCTACCTTGTAGCCTCGCGTTCCCTTTTCAACATCGTCGTATGTATCCTTGATCTTTTGTGCTAGCATGCAATCTGTGGCTTTTCCTAGATAGAACTCTTGCAGGTTGGGTCCTTGCATACTTAATCCTGTGATCCTATGGATCAACATCGGATTGACTATAATATGACAGTCTAGCCATAAGTAACTGCCATGGTAACATGAAAGTAATAGCTTGACACATGAGTTCACTTCCTGGTGCCTTCCGAAGTGTGGGATTTTCATTACATTTAGTAGGGTGGACTGCGCGAGTTCATCATCCACGGTTGGAGGATTATCTTTTAGTTCTTCCCCTTTGTCTTGTTCAAGTATTTGTACGGGGTGAGCATGCTATAGTTCTTGCGATCTCCGAGGTTGAAGTCATTGAACTTCAACGCTGTGATCTTTTCCTATTGCGTGAAAACAGTGTGTATCCCCTTCAGGAGGTATGCAGTAATCATGGAGTACTCGAAATCTCTTGGTACGCTATCTCGACTCACCGCACCAGCTAGAGGTGGGATGTAATCGGCCAATATGAACGGGATCATCTTCACATTTTCTAGGTCATCTCTGTGTTTGGTTCTCTTTTTCGTTGATGGTCAGGATGATCCGGCTCCGCAAGCAGTCAATGGAGATGCTTTCACTCCTCTCGTCGATGATGCTTGAATACTTGCAGACATTGTTATTTCAGACATTACTCTTTCATTCATTAGGTCAATGAGAACTTCTTCGACAATTTTCTCTGCAGCGCTAAGCTCGTCTGACATGCACGCTTGTGGTTGAATATATCGAGTTTGAAGAGTAAATGCTCAATGCAACGGGATGAATGGTAATAGGGTGATGATCACTGTGCGATATCAACTAGTCTACGAACTCAGATTCATGGTTAGCAAAAGTATTCTCTTTGCGTGGCGCGATGAGATAAATAGATAAATTGGCAACAAATCTCTTGCAATGAGTGAGAAGCCTTCATTAACTCAGTTCTGTCCATTATGGCACAATCCCAATGGTCTGGTGGTGAACTTTCAGATCATAAATGCCTTTCTACCTGTTCGAGTTGTCGATCTAATGGTTATACTATCCCCAACAACTATATTGCATCGTCATGGCGAAGTGCCATGTGACACAGTTCTCATATCCCGACAAAGTTCCAATTTTGCAAATTTTCCTTCTGCGAAGTTCCCTCTGGAACCTTCTGTAACTTTTTTATTTTAGCTCTCTTCTTACATAGTTTTCTAGCCTTCTTTCTGGTGAGCTTCGTCTCAGAATTCATTTTTCCGTTCTGATTTGTATCTTCTTTTGGCAGAGTAACTTCGTGTTGTTGAGATTCTTTCCTAGAAATCAGGGGTAATACTTCATTTTTATCTGGAATAGGTACTTCAGTCTTCTGCGGGTCTTCTATTGTTCTTCCTACTTCGACATCCAAGTCTTTGGTCCTAAGTAGCTTCGATTTGTTATATTGTTCTTCAATCATGTGTGCGATCCTCCTAGTCATGAAATCTTTCAACTCTCGCTTCCTCTGCTCTAAGATTTCTTCTTCTTTCCTTCTGGCCTAATCTCCTTCAATCCAAGGTTTTCCTAGTAACATAGCAAATGGAGCATTGTTCTCAATAAATTTAACAACTTCAAATTCTTCCTCTGTYGAAGTTCCATTGGAACTCATAKATATCTGGGTAAGTCTTCCACATAGGGTTATCAACTTTCCTCTAAATAATCATATTCCTCCCAATGAAGGAATCATAGCARGATTTCCTAGAATTTCCCAAGTTCTTTATGTCATGATATTCACCTGTGTTTCCTCATCCAGAACACAGTTAATGTTTAAATTTGTATGGCCAAGGGGGCAATTTTTGGGAAGTCACTTTTTTTCATGGAGAATAGGTTTTACTTGAAGATTTTGGACAAAAAGAGAGGGGATGAGTTCTAGGAAGAGAACCAACCATGTTGGGATTGAAGAAAACCATTCTTGGGCTGTGTTTTATGTGGAGAAAGAGGCTTGTGTGCTTGTAAATTGGGTTGTAAGACTTTGAAGCATTTTTATGTTGAGAAAATGACTCAAGATGCTTGCAAGGGATGTTATGAGCACTCCTGGAGTAGCTGGGAGGATTCTTGATAAATCAGATGCACTAGAGCCTTGGAGGGAAGTGGGAAGGCCCAAGAGACTGTGTGTAGTGAAGGGGAATCCCAATCCTTTGGTTGTGTGGGCTATCAAGAACAAAGAGTAACCTAGGTTTTGGGGTTGTTGTGTGTGGAGAGTGGATAGTCGTAAGGTCAAATCTCCTTTTGGACTCATAGCCTCGGCTCAACGGTGGCTTTTTTTTGAAATAAAATGAACAACAATTCCTATGGATAGGAAGTTCATCCTTCATATGCAGTCAGTCGGTTGGTTATTAACAAACAAATTCTACATTTTGTTTATTACGATATTATGTTGTGTAAATGGTTTATATGAATACTTTGTGTTTGTTGTTTACTTGAGAAGTTGAATTATTTTTTTAATATATGTTGTTATATGCATTTAGAACTGTGATATTAGCCAAATGGTTAAATTTGTGTGTGATTTGTAGTTGGTAAGCTACAGGAAATTAATAAGAAAAAAATCTTATGTTGTAATGTGTATTATGCCTATAATGTTACTCAATTGGAGGATAGGTATGTTACAATATGGTATAAAACCTTATGGTTCAACATTGGACCTATATGGGCCAAGAACCTGTGCAAATTTGGGTAAAATTCGTTGTTACAGATTTTTCTGTGACGAATTTGGGGGAAAACAAAGAAAAATTAGAGTGAAATCCCCAAATACGTGGGAAAATTTTGAGTGAAATTTCCTCAAAACCCTTTTAGAGATGATACGGGGAATCGATCTGTAGAGTTGCAGAGTTAAATTCGACTTGGAAGATCAAAATTAATGTTTTAATGGTTGTCGTAGCACTGGACAGAGTTCAGTGAATCAATGACAGAGATCATGTTTGATCGCGAGATCAATGACTTAGATTCATTGAGATAAATTTAAAATTTTTATAAGGATTCAACCGTTTAATAAGGTTGAGTAGATCAATGATTGAGATTCATTTTCGACAATTTGGGGGATGAGACAGATCGACGTTCTGGATTCATTTTCATCCAATTCAAGATTGGAGTCGATCAACGGTCAAGATCATCTTTCCTCGGAGATTGATGACCCAAATTGACTTGGGATTTGATAAAAAATATCTAAGTGTTGAAGTTTGCCAACATAATTCGTCGACGACTAATGGTCGAATCGATGCGATTGGAAAAGAGTTGGACTTGGCCAAAAGAAGTCTCTAATGACCGATAGTCAATGATCAGGCATCGACATAGTTGGACGAACTCGGATAAATAAACAGTCAAGATAATTTCTTGGTGGTAGATCGACGATCCAAATTCATTAGAGATTTGGATGAATTCTAAGTGTTGGAGTTTACCAATAGAATTTTTCGACGGTCGGGTTGGGCGGTTTGGCAAAGTGTTTTAGTCTCCAATGAAAATTTTCAATGGCCAATGGGTTGATGGTTAAGTGTCAAATGATTCGATGAAGTGTTTCAATCAAGCAAGACAAATTTCCAATTGTCGATGGTCGAGCGTCGGTTGATTTAGAGAATTGTTGGATTTGAGCAAGATAAATTGTCGATGGTCGATGGGCCGATGGTCGGGTGTTGGACGATTCAGTAAGGTATTTGGGTCGTCCAAGAGAAATTGCCAAAGACCGATGAAAGAAAGAGGGTGATGATGTTCCATGCCACATAAAAATCCATGTGTCATGCCACATAAAAAAAATTCCATGTTAGAGTCTGCATGTCATGCCACATCAACATCCACATGCCATGCCACATTAGCCAAGGGAAATGGTTGATGGTCAACGATTGGGTTGGTCGATTTCGAAAACTATTTTCATTAGCCAACAGGGATAGGTAACGGTCGATGGACGATTTTTCAGGGGTTAGTTGAATTGGTAAGGTATTTTAGCAATGAACGATAATCGTTGATGACCAATAGTCGATAGTCAAGTCGGTCGGTTTAGTTTTGTGTTGAAAATCAGTTGCTAAAGAAATGGGTCGATGGTTGATGATCAAGCCAATAGTTTTGGGAAAATGTTGTGGGCACCCAAAGGAGAACGTCGATCATCGATGGCTAATGGAGTCAGATCAACTGTTGAGATTTCACCCGAATTGAGATCAATGGCTCAGATTTAAAGGTTGTTATAATAATAAAATAATCATATTTTCTATGATTGTTTTGGGATTTTGAAGGGCATTAACTTGCATAGTTGTTTTGAGGCTCCAAACAACATTTTTTAGAAATTCTAATTTTCGATATTGTAAGTGTCGTAGGCACCACATACTTTGCAACTTAAATAAAAGAGCTCGATGAGAGCTTTCCAATGAGCTAATCTGATCGCAAAACATAGCTCATATTAGAAAATTACAGCTGAAATACTTAAGGTAAAAGTTTGACACCAATTTGCTTCCAGAGGGCATAAATCCTTGCTTTGAAGTTGGTTTGGGGGACATGAGAAATCTATGGAAATTTAATGAACCATAAATGAAAACCATGGATCCAAGTTTGGAATATGGGTAAGTAAAAATGTACAGGAAGAGAAATAAGACACCTGCGACATACATTGATAAAAATGTAAAACAATAAAAAATTCTACAAGTCGTAACTAATAGTACGGATCCCGGTTAAGGGTGAAGATATGAAAAATAGTTCAGAATTTAGTAATGGGAATAACCAATTGAGATTCTGTCAAAATCCCAAAGGAGTTAGTGTAGAGATGCATGAACAAAGATAAAATTTCTAAGGCAAGAGAAAGTGCAAAGGGGAAAAGTTGTCATTTTCATATTATTGCATCTTTTGACTGGAGCATTAGTTTGACAATATGAGGGTTGCAGTGATTTCACTATTAGCGGTATTATCTACTTCATGTAGAAAGTATTCCTTGTTTCTTGATATATTTACCCTTGTAAGTGACAAAATTTGGTGTTTGAAATTATTTTTCACTGGGGAGAAGGTGCACAAAAGGGGTAATTGGAAATATCCAATTGACTATAACTATATTCTCATAATTGAGAAAAAAAAGTAGTAATTGGAAAGGTATTGGATAGTATAATCCATATATCCACTCAGAATTCAGTTTTGAGCCAAATAGTTCTCAAGGAATCAAAAGGAAAGTCTCTGGTGAACTTGAAGGACACATATTGAGTAGAATTGGAAATTCTGAGAACCATAACTTTTGGCTCGTAAATCAGATTGAAGCATGAGTATGGTCATTGGAAAGGTAATGCATAGTAAATCAAACAAAATATCTAATTTATCCATGGGAGCATCGGGTTTCTCCATAAATTTGCAGGAAAAAAAAAGTGGAATTGGATTCTAGGAACTATGTAACTACTCAATGTGAAGATTTTTCCAAATGATGTCAAAGTTTGGAGAAACTTTCCTAGACAATCGAGGTGAGTGCCAGAGGTGATTATTGTGTAAGGAAGAGTATTGAAACTCATGATAGTGCCTATTCATAATTATAGAGGCACATTGTAAGTACAATATCTTGGAAAAGTAAAAAAGGGATAGAGTTTATTAACAAGGAAATGCTAATGAGTAAAGGAGAACTCCAACAGAGAGTGTTGTGTGAAGGGATTTCTAGCAAAAGGATAAGATTCCACAAATGAGGATTGTGTGGGTATATTCTATAGTAATCCCAAGTTCCATTAGACATTGAATCAGTTCAATCTTGTGCAATTGGTTGAAGCATCAAAGAGCTTCACAATGAAGTGTAGGGCTATAGAGCAGGTGATGCGAGGTTGAAAAAGGTCTAAAGAAGAGCAGGGGAATATCAATATTCAACTACTATAGAGTATGAATGGTTTTCAAATTAAAATCAATAGAGTTCCTCACATTAAAAATGAATCTAATAGGTGAGGAATGTCATTTGTATGCACAAGGCGTTAAGAGGGAATCCATAGCCTTGAAGGTAGAAATATAGTGAAGGTTACAAGATTTCTACAGGAGAAGAAAAAAGGATATCATGAGATGAGGTGTGGCTCATTGAATGTATGGGTCATATTTGTGGGAAAATATGGGAATGCAGGAAAGAGAGTTGTTATATATGATATAGAAAGTTTTTTTCTAAAGTATTCAGAGTAAGAAAGCCACTTATGATTATCAGAGTGCACAGTGGAATCAAATTACACGTGAAAATGGAAGAGTGTAGAATTCTATTGGGAGCAGAGTGGTCTTAAATGGACAAGAAGTGCTTCACAGTGTATCACTCAATGAAGTGAAGAGTGGTATCTAAAATTGAGCAAAGATACAGATGGAAAAGAGTATTGGAAGGATGACATAAAAGAACATTTCAGAATGATTGAAATGTCAATCAATGATAATGGTATTTCAAGACTGGTTTGGTCAAGGAAATGAGAAGCAGTTAATTATATTATAGTGTCAATATTCAACTAGAGTAGTGAAAGCTACGACACTATGAATATTGAAAGTTTTATCCAAAATATGATGAGAGAGGATTCTATGCATAAAGGAAGCAGTTGTGAGATAGTGGCACTAGTGGATCTACTSGTTGGAAATCTAGAATGACCAAGTGGGGCTTGGCTGGAATGCACAGTTGAGAAAAATGGAAATGCACAGGGAAACGAGGTTCTATAGGAATTTAGGGATAACCATATACAAAAAAAATAAAAAAAATAATTAATTAAGTCTAAAATAAATGTTCATTGTAGTGCATGATAGAATTGATGCATGATGAATACAATAAAGATAGAATGCATGTACATGAAATAAGCATGAAATATTGGATGCTTAATGCATATTAATGTGCATTGGTGCATGTCGGAATGCTTGAACATGTATATGGCATGAGTATAGACTAAGAGTATTCTGTTGATATATATATATATACATGAATTAATAATGTTGTGATATTTGAATAATACTAGTGATGGATTGTGTATCCAGGAAAAACGTTATAGCATGGCTGAGGTTCAAGGATGATTTTAGGGGCTAAATTTCTCTCATGGGCTATTTTTCCATGGTTTTTCCCAAAAAAATATTCACCATTCTAAAAATGATTCACTCAAATTCTATAGCATAAAATTATTTTACCTTAAAAATCCCCAAATTTTCATACAAACTATATAAAATCTTTAGAAATTTGAATATTTTTACAAAAATATTGCCAAACATTTATAGTTGGCATATGAAGGATTAGTAATATTCAGTAAGGTTTCTACATTTTAAAATAAATTTCCATCCTTAAAATCATCCCCGTTGAGGATAATGTTTATGATGTTGCATATGAAGGCCATCCACATGAATACAAAGGAGGATGGTAAGAATGATGACCAAGAGAGTTGGTAAAGGGAACCAATGAGATTATGCAAAATATCAAATGACCAGGTAGCTTCAAATAACTTGGTAACAACCATGCAGGTATGCATTTGGTTGCATAAAATTATAAAGGGAATGAGGTAAGAAATCCCTCAGTTAAAATTCAATATTTGAATTGACGAGAGAATGTGAAAGGCCTTTAGTACAAACATGCTATGTAATGCTTGACTGCATTTATGATAAATTTGATTGCATATTGTTATGATGGTTATGAGATCATAACCGAGTCAGGTCATGAGACATTACTCCTATTGTAGTTATGAATGTCATCAGATATGGACATGTGTGAGGCCAGGACACGGTTGGATATGGAAGGGCCTAGATAATATGTTAAGGAACTGACTAGACCTTTCCAATTCACATGCTAGAATACATGACATTGATATGTTGTATTCCAAAGTCGATGCAAGGATGCATTGTGTAAATGTGGCCATGAGTATTGACACTTTGTATTTATCATTGGTAAATTTTGACTGTATAATGAAAATATTTGTATGCTAGATAATGAATCTACAAGGAATGATGGTTTTATTCCATTTAATATGAATAATAGTTGGAAGTGATTGAGTTTTAGAATAATATAACTCTGAAATCACTTCATATACTGATTGCAAATGTTGTAGTGAAATGATAATGTGTATGAATAATGACAATTGTTCGGCTTAATAAAGGTTGAGAAACATTGCAGGAAGATTGGTCTTTGGATATGGAAGCATCATAAGCCCATAAATAAGACTGATATATACATTTGCAAGAGTCAAACATAATGAGCAGAAACTCATGCAAGGAAATTTCATTTTTCCTGTATAGAACAAATTTGAGAAATTAATAATTGTGAATTGTTATAATATGCTAACAATTGTTTGGCTGAATGAAAGTTGAAAACAAATTGCAAGAAAAATGGTCTTGGATATGGAAATGGTGTAAGACCATAAGGAAGACCAGTGCCTGTTATTGCAAGATCCAAATGTCTTGAGAATAAATATCGTGCTTGGGAAAACTTGGTTTCCTATGTGAAACAAAATTGGAAATTAATATGTAAAATTTCTATGATGATATCTCACGATGATTATTTGTGTGTGATACAGATGAGATGGTGGATATTAAATATGTAAAGCTCATAAAGAGGGCTATTGTTACGACATTGGAACCCTCTGATTGCCACAAGTTACAATTTCCCAATGAAAAATATGGTAGTGAGTTGGCGCTCCCCTTGCACAAGAACACCTTAGCAAATGATGGATCACCTTAGGGAGCTAAAACAATAGTGAGCTAAATTCTTGTTGTGGTTACTCGTGAAATAGAGAAAAAACCATATGAATAAGTGATTGTATTCATTATGTTAATTATGTTGAAAGATGGGTTAATTTTTGTTCAGTACATTTTAAGTTTTTCTTTATTCATTGTTTCTTGTTGTGCCTGAATGAATTTTCTACATCTATGTTTTTATGTGATTGGATGTTTTTGTGTTCCTGTTTCATTGTCACTACGTATATTAAAGTTGAATGTGTTATGTTTTAATTGCTATGGGAAGTTGCATGAGATTGTATGTCATGTTGTGTACTTTATTTCCCCCATATTTTTGTAAGATGTTCCGCAGGAGGCACAATTGCAACTATTTGAAAGTTGGATATTCCATTATCACAAATGGAGTTCTTGGAGCCACAAATCAGAGAATTCTTGTCCAACCTGGTATTGGAACCTTGGAAAGAAGTGGTTCGTCCTGAAGGAATATAGTGTAGAGAAGGGGTACACTTCCTTGGGTTGTGCAGGTTGAGGGGAATGAGGGGTTGTTGGTTGGAATTGATGTGGGAATCAACAAAGTATAAAATATATTGCAAATGGAGTTTCTAGAGCCACAAATCAGAGACTTCATGTTTGACCTTGTACTATAACCCTAGAAGGGAAGTGGTACAACATGAGGGACTGCAATGCAGAGAAGGGGTACACTTCCTTGAGTTGTAAAGGTTGAGGGGAACACGAGTTTATTGGTTTAAATTGTTGTGGGAACTGACAAAGCATGAATAATATTGTAGCTGGAGCCAAAGAAAGGCGGTGCAAAATGCAAAAAATGAATGATTGTTGGTTGGAATTTCTTCCAGAATGATGAATTGTGAAATTATCTTACGCGGTTTGGGCCATGGATCCTAAGTATCTATGGTTTTTGGGCCAGAGTGCCTATGTATGTATATGTTTTGGGCCAGGGTGCCTATGTATCTATGATTTTGGGAAAAAGAGCTTATGTATCTATGATTTTGGGAAAAGGATCCTATGTAATTTTGTTTAGGCGGTAATGCTTATGTGATCTTGGGTCGAAGAGACTATATGTTGATTAATGGCTGGGGAGTAGGAATAGTAAAATGAATTTACCCCTGTAGATTGTTGTGCACCAAGGACATTGAAAAAACAAGGGGGAGGGGAACGTAACATCCCTAGTTTTAATCCCCATGAATCAGAATGTAATTGTATAAATGTGATTTAGGTTGGTGAGTCGTGTATTGGGGCGAAGAGCCCTTATTGGTTTAATATGGTTGGGGGCCATATGGTATATTATGTGCATTGAAATAATTAGTCAAAATAGTAATCGAAGGATGTGATATGAGAGGGATGAAAATTGATGGGGGGTTATGTTTCCATAAGAGAGAGGGGTCCAAGGGGGATTTATTCATCGGTATTAATCCAACCCACATACCTAAATTATGTTATCATTGTGTACAACCTTCTATTTGTTGTTGAGTGTTCCTAAATTCAATCATTGAATTCATGTAAGAGGGTAGGTGTGAGGAGTAACATCCCAAATTTATTGAGATCATGGGTATGAGTATAATCATCTTGGGGAAGAGTGTAAGTCAAGTCAAGCAAGCAAACAAGGAGAGGAAATTTGTATGTCCAAGGGGGCAGTTTTTGGATAGTCACATTTTTGCATGGAGAGAAATTTTTACTTGCATATTTTGGACAACAAGAAAGGAGATGAGTTTTGGGAAGAGAAAAATCCATGTTGGGATTGAAGGCAACCATTGTTGGGCTGTGTTTTATGTGGAGAAAGAGGCTTGTGTGCCTCTAAATTGGGTTGTAAGCATGAGAAGCATTTTTATGTTGAGAAAATGACTCAAGATCCTTGTGAGGGATGTTGTAAGCACTCTTGGAGTAGCTAGGATAATTCTTGATAAATCAGATGTATTGGAGCCCTGGAGGGAAGTGGGAAGGCTTGAGGGACTATGTGTAGTGAAGGGGGATCCCATTACTTGGGTTGTGTAGGCTGTGGGGAGCATAGAGTAAACTAGTTTTGGGGGTTGTTGTGTGTGGAGAGTGGATGACCAGAGGGCTAGATATCCTTTTGGACTCTTACCCTCAACTCGGGGGTGGATTTTTGTTGAGAGAAAATGAATAGAAATGACTATGGTTGGGAGGTTCACCCTTCGTATGAAACCAGTTGTTTAGCTATTAACAGATAAGTTCTTTGCTTTGTTTATTATGATATTCTGATGTGTAAATGGTTTATATGAATTCTATGTGTTTGATGTTTGCTTGAGAAGTTGCATTTTTGTTTTAATATATGTTGTTAAATGATTTTAGAATTGTGGTATCAATCAAATGGTTAAATTTGTGTGTGATATGTATCTGGTAAGATAAATAAAATTAATAAGAAAAAAACATTATGTTTTAATATGTATTCCTCCCGTAATGTTGCTTAGTTGGAGGATGGGTACGTTACAAGAGAAAAACAATTCTCCACGAAGTTCATCTAGGATATCATTAATAACTGAGATGGGAAATTTTTCCTTGATTGTCAAATTATTCAAAGCCTAAAAATAAACACACATACACCAAGTGTCTTCCTTATTTAACACCATGAATATTGGTGACGAGTAAGGGCTTGTATTGGTACAAATGACCCATGCCTCCAATAGTTACTAGATGATATTTTCTATTTCATTCTTTGGTGTAAAAGGGAATTAATAAGGACATACATTTGGTGGTCTATGTTCTGGAATTAGGAGAATTCTACGGTCATTCTCTCCTTGACAAAGGGGTAAAACCTTTAGTGTCTCAAATACTTGATGATGTTTTTCGAGGACTCACTGATCTATAGGTGGATCTATTGTGTTACAATATCCATAGCCTATATGTAATTAAGTTCGGAAATAATTCCAAAGTGTCATTTCTTTAATAAATTCTCCCTATGATGAAAGCTAACTATTTCAGAAGAGACTTCCTAAAGCCCTAGAAGGGTGTGTACATGAACCTCTTTAGTGAAACTCATATAAAGTTATTTGAAATCCATGGTGATTGGTCCCAACATGCGTAGCCATTCTACCCCCAATACTATATCACAACCACCCATATCGATGGAAAACATATGAGTTTTGAGTTGATAGTCTCCCATATAGATTTTTACATTTTGACATATGTCCCCACATTTCATCATACCTTCATTGACAATCATGATCTGAAAATTTTTCACTAGGTGTACAAGATATTGGTTTTCTTCTAACACTCTCTTGTGAATGAAAATGTGACTACTTCCACTGCCAACAAGAACTATGACTTTTTGTTTCTTTATGTAGCCCATGAATTTCAAGGTTGGTGGAGTCAAAAAGTTGAATAACGCATGGATGGAGATGAGTGGTTCTTCATGAGGGAAAGGATGTTTGATATATGCATGAGTTTGAGTGTTGGTATCTTCAACATGTAACTCTGGTGTCTCTTTGGTGGTTATTTCTTCGAGAAGGGATGGAGTGGTCATATCAATTTGGAACAATTTTATTTCTTTACACCTATGACATGGAGCATATTTTTCATCACAATCATAGTAGAGTCCACATCTTTGGCAGTCTATAATTTCTATTGTAGACAACATTTTCACTTTCAAGGGATGAGTAGGAGTTTTTCTCAGGAAATCACCCTAGGGAGGATGAGTGTGAGGAACGAAGGGTGTTTTTTTTGTTTGTGCATTTATTATTATCTCTATTTCTAGGGCCCTTTGAGTTGATTCCAACCATGTAGTAGGACATTTCATTTTGACTTGTGCTTGAATCTCCTCCTTGAGGCCACTAATGAAACATTCTTTATAGAAATAATATGTTAAGTTTTCTTTACAGATAGATAGTTTCTCAAAGGATACCATAAAGTATACGATTGAGCCTCTTTGGTGTAACTTGGTAAGCCACCTAAAATAGTGAGTATCTCTCTTGAAATGTGTATGGACAGATTTAAAAATCTAACTCTAGGTGATGTAGCTGACATAGGATTTTTTATGTCATTCTCACCACTCCCATCATTTTGGATCTAGATACGGACCCCCACCCTAAGTTTCATTCTTTCATCAGTAATTCCCTAGAGGGAGAAGTAATGTTCCATTTGGGTGACCCATCCTGATGGGTTAGAAACATCAAACTTATTCAAGTCCACCTTAGGAGAGAAATTCCATATGTTATTATCTATTGGTCTATTGTTGTGCAGACCCAAAGAGGGTTGTGATTGGATAAATAGCCTTGAGTTAGAAGTTTCTTCCTAGTGTAGCTAAATGTGCTATGCAGTCTAGTGTTCTACCTCTAGTATTCCTTGAGATTTTGTAGGTGAGAACTCCTCAATCAAATATTTAGTCAAGTTATCCAACTTCTACTACCAATTTCTTACAAAATGCTAAATTTCATAAATATGTTCATTAAGAATCATGTATTGATCCTCCAGTTGATACAATATACTAGTAGTAGATTGGGTGGCCATATTTTTTGGGGATTTTGTATGAGGTGGTTTATAAGTATCCACCATAGGTGATCTCATAGAAAAATGTGACCAAGTCCTGAGGATAAGGGAGTGTCATGTTATGTACCTCTTTGATATACTTGTAGGGTCAAACAGTAGTATTTATAAAAATATCTCAAGGAAATAACTAAGGAGGCTCAATCATGACCTTAGCCATACTACTCGACTACCCAAGTACAAGAGATTGATCTCCTCGAGTTCTATTATTGGTGTACTATAGGAATAAGATGGTCGTTTATCTTATCTTACGTTGGTTTCAGGTATACCTAAGGGAGTGCCTATATACTCGAGGGTATGTGGACGTGATATTTCATGTACATGTATTGTCTGATGCGGTACGACTCTAAGGGGTACCAATAGGGGTTATAAAGGTTTCCAACAATGTGATACACTTGTATTTCCTATGTGTATTCTTCCCCCACCATAGTTTTACCCATCGAATGACCGGTCACTTTATTATTTAAAGAGGTCGAAACATGTCTCTAAAAAAATTAAAAAATTTAGGATCTCGTTGACTCAACAAAAATATCTTAAAATCACCAAAAAATAACTTATGTGCATAAGGTAGGGTTTGAGGACAAAAATTTTAAATGATCACAATTTTTTCTATACTTCTCAAATTGTCTATTATGACCCTGTTGGGTTGTTATATTCTTTGCAGTGAAATTCTAGTTGAGGTGAATCGACTAATGGTTGAAGTCGAGGTAGATCGACAACATCGACAACAAGTCAAATTTGAGGTGGATCGACAACAGTTCGAAGTCGAGGTAGATTGACAACAAGTTGAAGGTCGAGGGAGTCGACCGGGTAAATATGAAGTCGAAGATATCGATGACAATTCAATCGAAAATAGGTTGAAGTGCGAGCGTGAGACAACCAACTAGAGACCGAATGAAGGTCGACTGGTAGTTGGCTACTAAACATGACTTGGAGTCGACTACAACAAAATCCCAAGATTTGCGGGATTTGTAGCCAATGATATACATGGTTCTGTAATCATTTTTGGGCACCAATCTTTAGGGTTTTTACTATTGTGAATCCTATAAAGAGGCATGTTGTAAGGTCATAAAGGATATTTTTGTAAGGTAATCGTATAATTCACTTTTGCAGGTTAATGCATGTGTAAGTGTAGGTTGTTGTTCATGCATCTGTAAGCCGAATTGGCTACAGGGTTGTTCTTTCCTGTGAAAGAAGGTATGATATCGATTGTGTCTTAGGTGTGGAAAAAGGTTAGACATGTAACCTTTTATTATGAACGAATAAAACAACAAGAGAGTAAGAAACTCAAAGCAATTCCGGTTTTCCCAGTTAAGGGTTTCTAGGGTAAAATCTCGATGTATTGTGTGATTTCTTGTGTCCTTTTCCTTCTTGATTAAATTTGTCTTCTCTTCTGCTAGGATTAGTGTGGAAGTGTATTTCATTTCCTAAAAGACCCCAATTATGAAATTCCAAATATTTGCTAGATCTAATGGCATTGGTTTGACTAAAATATGTGCTTTCTATCAAAAGATATCCAATCTATGAAGTTCACGGTCATCACTAGAAAAAACCCTAAAAAAAGGTTGTTTTTAAATCCTCAATATCTCCACTTCCTGGACTCTATTTTGGACAATTGTTTTTTGAAATTGGGTATTTTTTGAGAGGAATTCATATCTAGGGTTGAATTCTGCAATTTTTGCACAATTGTTCTTATAAATTGATCTGAATTCTTCCATCCTCTTTTTTTCCATAAAAAATCAACAACACAAAGAAAAAAAATCCACTTTGTACCCAAAAAGTCTCCCACTTCGTGCCCAAGAAATATATCTAATACCACTTGTAATGTACTTAACCAAAAAGATTCATATAAATCACATAAAATGTAATGAAAAACCCAAGAGCACAAGGGAAAAGAGAGATAAACCCTACGAAAGATGTCTTTGATAATAAAAAATAGAGATCTATGTTAACGTGCCTCTTCAAGGGGGAAACCTCCAAGATAAATTCTCCAAATACAATAATTGTTTTTGAAAAAACATTACATAACCTTCTACTCAATATATAGCTATCTAGAGAGAATCCTAGATACTTATAAGCCCACTTATAATGAGGGTCGACTAGTAAATTTGGGCCTTATTAATAAAAATATTTTTTTACAATGAGTGACTATTACGAAACT
The DNA here is from genome assembly GCA_010110895.2 of Picea sitchensis. Lineage (NCBI taxonomy): Eukaryota > Viridiplantae > Streptophyta > Pinopsida > Pinales > Pinaceae > Picea > Picea sitchensis. The sequence goes on from SNQJ01S0088537.1 coordinate 22,130, forward strand.
ACATAATGGGCCTTATTCAAGGAAGTTGGCCTCATATATTAATAAAATATCTAAATAAGGGGGTTAGTGTAGGACCCTAACACAACCCAACATAGTACATAAGTATTTTTCTTTCCCTAAATTTCTTGGTATGCTTTTGAAGGATGTTTTATATAATTCCAGAGTGGAATTACATAATTGAATTATATTGTCTGTATTTTGATGCCCACATAAACAAACCAACAACGAACTTAATAAATCAACATGGTTACTATTATAAATCAACAACATTCTTCTCTTCGTATCAATATTTAACAACTTGACATGGTTATTTTCATAAATTGGTAGCAATCTTCTAATGGTATTAAGATTTAGCGAGTCAATCCATAGTTTTATATTTTCTACATATCACTCGGAAAAATGATCGAAATTGAGAACCTATAAGTTATATACATGAACAAATTTCGAAAATATAATATTGAATTCTGGTTTAAATGTTGTGTATCTAGTAAGGTGGTCTAGGTCTATGCGATTTGTTTCCAACACTATAGATGGGTGGCCATAATTGTTGCATTTAGGTATCTCCTACAATTTTAGTACACAGTCTACCTCAAAAAAGGAAGAGCACAATCCGAAGTCTTTGTATACATCTATGTATATGTCTTCGTCGTGCTACATATCTTGAAACAAACATAAAGTAAACACACACACAACAAATGGAATTGTTTGTAGAAAGATATAGTTCTCTATTTCATATATTGAACATGGATATATATATATGAATGATTTTGTAGAGATAAGGAGATCCCTTAACAAACTAGATCTAAATTGGACACATACCTATCTAACTGAGTGTTCTTACCAACACTTATCTAACAAACTTTGTTGTAGTTTGAGGAAANGCCAATCTTTAGGGGTTTTACTATTGTGAATCCTATAAAGAGGCATGTTGTAAGTTCATAAGGGATTTTGTTGTAAGGTAATCATATAATGCACTTTTGTAGGTTAATGCATGTGTAAGTGTAGGTTGTTGGTCATGCATCTATAAGTCGAATTGGCTACAGGGTTGTTCTTTCCTGTGAAAGAAGGTATGATATCGATTGTGTCTTAGGTGTGGAAAAAGGTTAGACATGTAACCTTTTATTATGAACGAATAAAACAACAAGAGAGTAGGACACTCAAAGCAATTATGGTTTTCCCAGTTAAGGGTTTCTAGGGTAAAATCCCGGTGTATTGTGTGATTTCTTGTGTCATTTTCCTTCTTGATTAAATTTGTGTTCTCTTTTGCTAGGATTAGTGTGGAAGTGTCTTTCATTTCCTGAAAGACCCCAATTATGAAATTCCAAATATTTGCTAGATCTAATGGCATTGGTTTTACTAAAATATGTGCTTTCTATCAAAAGATATCCAATCTATGAAGTTCACGGTCATCACTAGAAAAAACCCTAAAAAAAGGTTGTTTTTAAATCCACAATATCTCCACTTGCCAGACTCTATTATGGACAATTGTTTTTTTGAAATTGGGTATTTTTTGAGAGGAATTCATATCTAGGGATGATTTCTGCAAATTTTGCACAATTTTTCTTATAAATTGATCTGAATTCTTCCATCCTCTTTTTTTCCATAAAAAATCAACAACACAAAGAAAAAAAAATCCACTTTGTACCCAAAAATTCTCCCACTTCGTGCCCAAGAAATATATCTAATACCACTTGTAATGTACTTAACCAAAAAGATTCATATAAATCACATAAAATGTAATGAAAAACCCAAGAGCACAAGGGAAAAGAGAGATAAACCCTATGAAAGATGTCTTTGATAATAAAAAATAGAGATCTATGTTAACGTGCCTCTTCAAGGGGGAAACCTCCAAGATAAATTCTCCAAATACAGTAATTGTTTTTGAAAAAACATTACGTAACCTTATACTCAATATATAGCTATCTAGAGAGAATCCTAGATACTTATAAGCCCACTTATAATGAGGGTCGACTAGTAAATTTGGGCCTTATTAATAAAAAGAATTTTTTACAATGAGTGACTATTAAGAAACTACATAATGGGCCTTATTCAAGGAATTTGGCCTCATATATTAATAAAATATCTAAATAAGGGGGTTAGTGTAGGACCCTAACACAACCCAACATAATACATAAGTATTTTTCTTTCCCTAAATTTCTTGGTATGTTTTTGAAGGATGTTTTATATAATTCTGGAGTGGAATTACGTAATTGAATTATACTTTCTATCTTTTGATGCCCACATAAACAAACCAACAATGAACTTAATAAATCAACATGGTTACTATTATAAATCAACAACATTATTCTCTTTGTATCAATATTTAACAACTTGACATGGTTACTTTCATAAATTGGTAGCAATCTTCTAATGGTATTAAGATTTAGCGAGTCAATCCATAGTTTTATAGTTTCTACATATCACTCAGAAAAATGATTGAAATTGAGAACCTATAAGTTATATACATGAACAAATGTCAAAAATATAATATTGATTTCTGGTTTAAATGTTGTGTATCTAGTAAGGTGGTCTAGGTCTATGCGATTTTTTTCCAACACTATAGATGGGTGGCCATAATTGTTGCATTTAGGTATCTTCTACAATTTTAGTACACAGTCTACCTCAAAAAAGGAAGAGCACAATCCGAAGTCTTTGTATATAGCTATGTATATGTCTTCGTCATGCCACATATCTTGAAACAAACATAAAGTAAACACACACACAACAAATGGAATTGTTTGCAGAAAGATATAGTTATCTATTTCATATATTGAACATGGATATATATATATGAAGGATTTTGTAGAGATAAGGAGATCCCTTTAAAAACTAGATCTAAATTGGACACATACCTATCTAATTGAGTGTTCTTACCAACACTTATCTAACAAACTTTGTTGTAGTTTGAGGAAAAGTATGAGAAGTTACTGGTAGATCCTTACACAGAGAAGCATATATTATAGTATCATATACAAGAACACATAGAGACACATGAAAGTATACACAAGTAGTGGGAGAACCATTCAATGCACTTTATTATGTAGGTAAAAAGACCTCTCCCTCTCGGTTACATGTTGGTTATAGTTCTTAAATACCTGGTTGATCGATTCTAACTGTCTATTCAACTGATTTCTCTATTTGAATTCTACAGTCGACTTGGTTGGTCGAATGACAGGTCTAGTTGGTAGAGCCGACTAGCCCCTACAACATCTCCCCCCCCCNCCCTCAATTCCTTGCTTGTCCCGAGAAAAGGGGAAGTGTGGCTATGAATTTCAGAAACTTTTGAAAAGCTCTATTTGTGCCCTCGAAGAGGTTTTCACCGATAGGTTACATCATTTTGAGAATATAGAGAAAAATAGAGAGAGAATTATAATTTGAGAATGAGAAAAGAGTGATAGATTTTTTTAAGAAGAAGATGGATTCTAATGTCAATTGGTGCTAAAGTCTTTAAACTAAACTTTTATACTTGACTTCTTCAAAACAATTCTTCAAACTGAAATTTTATACTTGACTTCTTCAAAATAGTTCTTTAATGCCAAATTGTACTTAGAAATTTACTTGCATGTCGATTACTTGATCATCGGGCTTTTTCTAGCTGCATTTTTTTCCCATTTGTTTCTTCAGGGATTGTCCATTCATGAAGCTTTACATTTGGTGGCATATGTACTATTTTTATTTGCACATGTGATTCTTCTGATCTTTCAACAACTATCGTTGGAGTCATGGAACAATGGCTTTAGAACCCAAAAACTAAGAATATTGTTTACAGTCGGGATGTTGTTTTTAGAGAGGTTAAATATGCTCACAAACATGAATTCTTACCAAGGCAAAAAGAAACTAAGAAAATAGATTTTGAGTTGGCCGATGCAAATTATGAATCAATGGAAGAAAATGAATAATAAGAAGAAGAACCTAATACTCTAGTATTGAGGATATTAATGAGAGAATGAAGGCAACTAGAAAGGTATAGTCCACCTTATTTTTGTGCTAATTTTTCTTTTTCTATTATTGATGATGATCGTAATCCCATAATTGTGTCGGGGAAGAGTGAATTAGGAGGATAATAGCTCTGAAGAAAGCCATGGTGAGATATATTCCTTGGATAAGGAATGAGGCATGGGATCTAGTTGAGTTTTCCAATTGGAAGAAAGGCCATTGGAAACAAATAAGTGTTAAGAAAAGAAGTTGAATGAAAAAGGAAAAAGTGGAGAAATACAAGCTAGGTTAGTAGCAAAAGTTTATTCGGTGAAGGAATTGACTTTGGTGAAATTTTTCTTGTTTCGGGGTTAATATTAGATTTATTTCATTTTTCTTAAGCTAGTTTTGATTTTTGAAGTGGAGCAGATGGATGTGAAGACAACATTCCTACATGGGGATGCGGAATAATAAATCTACATGAAAAAACCAAAATGTTTTGCAGTGAAAGGAAAGAAAGAGATCACATGCTGCCAAGTTAAAGAAGTCACTATAGCAGTGCAGAAGCAATCACTTAGGATGTGGTGCCAAAAGTTTTGGTATGGATCCTTGGACTAGAAGTTTGAGAAGTAAGGTTGATCATTGTGTATATTCCATGCAAGTTGGTAATCACTTCATTTATGTAGTGTTGTATGTTGATGACATGTGGATTGTGAAACAACATGGAAGTAATCAAGGAGGGGAAGTCACAACTATCCTCCAAAAGAATTGACATGAAGGATCTTTGGGTTTCTTCGTGCAGGAATAGAGATTAAAAGAGATTGAAAACAAGAAACTCTGGTTGAATCGGAGAAAATATGTTGAGATGATAATACAAAGGTTTAATGAAATTAATGATCAGGGTTCCTATTCTGTAGGTGTAAAGTTATCTGATTAGTGTCCTAAGACACGTGAAGAAGAAGAGGACATGTCAGATGTTCCATATTCTAGTGAAGTTGTGATTGATGTATGCAATGGTATGCTAGATTGGACATTTCATGAAGTGGGATTTTGAGAAGAGTATGTCAAAACGAGGGAAGGCATTAAACAATAGTAAAAAGAATGTTTTTAGGTATTTAAATTGGCACTTCTATCTATGTATTAGTATCTTGAGGAAGACAGAATTAAGACAGTGTTGGACATACATGAATTTGTTGTCTGTTGGGATAGAGATATGGATCATAGGAATATCTACAAGTGGGTATGTGTTTAACCTATTTGGAGAGAAATTAGTTGGATGAAAAATCTGATTTTGTAGTGACACTCTCAACTACAAAAGTTGAAATCATAAAAGAACCACTCATTCAAGAAAGTAAGCAATATGGTTATAGAGGTTGTGTTAAAGTATTGGGTTGGTACATCAATAAGTAAGGTTAGATTGTAATGGTTAGAGTGTAATATTCCTGGCAAATAAGCCAACTTATCATTCAAAGACAAAGCATATTGATGTTCGGTATCACTTTTATTGAGAGACATAGTTAAAGACAAGAAGGTGTTGCTAGGGAAGGTTGACACTTTGAAAGAATTTTGTAGGTTCATTGACAAAGTCAGTGATCTCCGAGAAGTTCTCCTATTGTCGAGAAAAAATGGCCATTTATTCCCTAGATTGTTGGAGATGTAATCATGTGATCCCACATGAAAAGAAAACAAAAGTGGGAGAATGTTGGATAGGTGTTATATTATTTGCATGTGTGTGGGGGTACATCAGATACAAAAACTGCGTCTGACGATCCCTCTCTAGTAGTGCTCTTTTAGTTGTGTGCACTAGATGATTTCCTAGGGTCCGAGGATTGTCCCCCTTGGTTATGCGAAGCCGACAAGGTTCGGGGTAATGCACCAAATTGTTTTTGGGAGTTTTTGTTAATTTTAATAGCATTTTTTCACTATTTTAATGGTTTTCTAAATTAATCTTGAATTAAAGGGAATAAGATTTTGAAAATTATCTGTGGAATACCTAAAATATTGTGTGTATATATTGTATTTCAAATGGTGTAATAATACAATGAAGAGTTGAGAGGTGTGTGGCACCAAGGAAGGTTGGTTTTCTCTACTCCCGGTTAAGGGTTTCCAACATAAATATTTGTGTACTATGTGTATACAGAGACATTGATTAATTTATGTTTTCTTAAAATATATATGCATTTATTTACTTCTGGGGTTTGGCACATCCTACTTATTTTTGGTAGTATTCCCTTTCTTGCAAATATCCATTGTATTATTCTTCTTATTCTTGGATGAGGGTGAGTTATCTTGGAAAGGCTTGAGTCCACATATTTTGACATGGTCAAGAATGGATTAGGGAAAGATTTAACTACTCCAATTTATAATATGTGTTTGAATTTTAATGTAGTTAGTTAGAAAAAATAGTATTTGTTCATTGTATCAGAGAAAGAGACTCTCTATGAGAATATTTCTCTCCATTGTAAATCTTGCAAATATCCATTGTATTATTCTTCTTATTCTTGGATGAGGGTGAGTTATCTTGGAAAGGCTTGAGTCCACATATTTTGACATGGTCAAGAATGGATTAGGGAAAGATTTAACTACTCCAATTTATAATATGTGTTTGAATTTTAATGTAGTTAGTTAGAAAAAATAGTATTTGTTCATTGTATGAGAGAAGAGACTCCCTCTATAAAGAGAATATTTCTCTCCATTGTAAATGTTGTTGAGACTTTGTGGGATTGAGGACCTCTTCCCTTGGAAAATATTTTTACATCATATGTTCAAGTCTTGATGGAGGATTGGAAGTACAATATGTTATTTATGTGAGGATTTCATGTGGCAAATTTATTTTCATATGTTGATTTATGTAGTAGGAAACCCTTGTAACATGTTATGAATTCCTTCTAATCAATTATGTTTAAATTGGATAGAGTAATGTGAGGGTTTGATCTATTTTATTTATATTATTGTTGTGTTATCCTTGGATATAATAAACCTATTTTTTTCTAGATTAACATGATCTCACTTTCATAACAATTCTTAATAATGACACCCTTATCCTTCCAAGGTAATGTTTTGCTATAAATTTCAGAACTTGTTAAGGATGATTTGTGGCATACATAGTAGTTGTTGTCTCCCTACATATTCATGCACTTTCCCTCTTTGGTATATAATTCCTTGAATACATTTTCCCAAGATTTGATTAGGAACCTAGTCTTGGGGGTTTTCACCTTAATCTTTCATTCTCACACCATTCATTCTTCCACTTATACTACTACAATTCTTTTTGTTAAGGTTTACTCTTCAAAATCACCATGTGCCTCCACTCTATAGCCTTATAGATACTATGCTTATGGAACCCCTCTTTGAGTTGAAGAAGAGATGAACAAAAGTGAGAGGAAGAGTTATTGTGGTGAGAGTAAGTAGCCTTCCTGAGCTACACAAGACTAACCCCTTGATTCTTGAGACTTTACATCATATGGGGGTGTGTTGTAGTCTATGTAATTAGAGGGATTCATTCAAGAAGAGACCTACATTATAGGATAAATAATAGGGACACACTCATACTCAATAAGAGAGAGAGATTTGTGGGAAGGATATCCATTAGAGTTTGTATTCCATATTCATGAGTACTTATACAATAGAGATATGGTTGGAGCGGTTGTAACCGCTCCAACTAATCCTTCGTTAGATTTCATTTATCCTTTATGTGCATTTACATACTTTATTACATGTATCCATAAATTATTATGTTAGTGTATAATGTATTATGGCTTATTACAAGGGCCTAAAAGGTCTCCCAACATATCCCTCACATTCAAATCCTTTCTTTTCCCGAGAAAGTATGCAAATAACTAATGACTTGTTACTCTTTATCCTTCATCTTCAATCTGCTAAATTCCTATTCAGTTAGTGAGCCTACAACGCTCATCTATCTCGCCCAATAATGGTCCTCTTAACTCTCTTGTTACACCATCGTTCCTTAAGAGTGGTGCTTTGCCTGACCTATGCTCATCTTTCCCCTGCACACACCTTACAGTGGAAAACCCTGCTTCGTCCAACCTACCATTTCTCTACTTTCTGGCTTCCAAGGTTACAAATTAGGAACTATTCTGCAACTCTTATACCAGGGGGCTCAATCAATTCAGTATTTATTGTGCCATCATCTTGTATTTTAAGATATTGTGTGTGTGTGTCTCATCATTTGATGTCTCTTCCTTGAATGCCTTTATCCATTTCCAAAATTATCATCATCAATGCTTAATCTTTTATTTCTCTACTCTATTGCTTGTCAAACTTGGATGTACTTCTTTATCCTTTTTTGGTATTTGAGAATATATAGAGTCCGCATTTAATAGTACATGAAGGAGGACTTGAGTTATTTGCAAGAAGAGATGTGACGGTTGTGCTCATTCGCAAGAAGATGAGTACAATGAGGCTCTGAAATAATTCTTACAATAAACATGAATGAAAAAACCCTATCCATCCAAAAAACCAACCCTAGGATATGAAGCGCCAAGAGTCATGTGGGCCCCGTTGGGGTAAGTTGGTACATCAACTTCTTGGGGTAATAACTTTTGCATACGATCTCCATTTTAGATGCACGATATCCCGTTGGAAAGTTATATCCAAGGACTACACATCATTCCATCAAAATAGGACTCTGTATACACTTTGACTATGACGAGCCCTAAAAACGTTGTTTAGGGCCTCAAAATGGCCCCAAAAGTTCAGGACCCGAAAACTAGGAAAAAAAATGTCAAACTGGAAAACTACCAAGATGAGCCAGTTGGAATAGGTGGGTGGACTTCAATATCCACCTGCATCAATCCTCCCTGCTTAGGAAGAAATTTTCTCCATTGCATTGAGTTCCCCCATCAGATGAGGAAATTTCTACTAAATTTGGCCTTGGGTGAGCCACTTGCCTTGGTGCAGGAGTTTCCCTGCTTTGACACACCAATAAAGTTCGATCCTCTGCTAGTGAGTTCCCTTGACCTATGTGTCCACAATATGATTAGTGGATGCCTATTCCATGCAGTTAGGGTTGAGCTTATTTGGTTTCAATTGTTCTTCTATCTCTAAGGTCTCCAACAATGGTGGAAAATATGGTTGAAGGAGATCCACATTGAACATTGGGTGCAAGCCAAGGAAGGGGGAAATGTTGAGCTCAAAATCATTGTCTCCCACATCCTTGGTGATGATGTAAGGTACATAGCAGAGTGGACAAAGCTTCCTATGGGGCCCTGTAAGGCATTCGTTTTGCAAGTGCAACCAAACTTTGTCTCCCACCTGAAACTTGTGTGGCACCCAGTGTTGATCATGGCGCTGCATGTACTTGGCATTGGACTTCTGTAAAATATCCTAAACTTGTTGGTGGATGTGTTGGATCCACTCAATGAATGGGGTGGCTTTGTCAGCTTCAGTTTGAGCATGGGATGACTTTTCCTAGGTGGTCGCAAGGGGTAGTGCAGTATCCATTGGACCCAATCGTTGAAATCCTAACCCAACCTGAAAGGGGATGTGGTTGGTTGATCTATGTATGAATCTATTATAGTTGTGATGAACATAGGGGAGACTCTCATCCCAGGTGCGGGGTTGATTTTAATTGTACATGCGTATGATATGCACAATCATCTGATTGACGACCTTGGTTTGGCCATCCATTTAGCGGTGGAAGGAAGTGGATTTGGTGAGCTTGGTGTTCAGCAATGAACAGAGGTTCGACCAGAATGTGTTGAGGAACTGACTATCCCAATCTGAGATAATGGTTTGTGTTATCCCAAAATGTATCCACACTCATTCAAAGAATATCTTGGTAGTGGCCTCCACTGTGATGCTCTTCTTGTAGGCGACTAGGATCACCATCTTGGAAAAGAGATCAATAAGAAAAAAAACACAGTCATTTCCCTTCTTGGTGGATGGAAGGCCCGACATGTAGTCCATTGATATGGATTCCCAGGGAATGTCAAGAGTAGGTAGAGGGGTTTACGGGCCTTGTTTCTTAGTGGTCGGTTTGTCAATAGCACATGCACTGTAGGACCTGTTATACTTGTTGAAATCTTGTCGAAGTTTCGACCAGTAGAAATGTTGTGGAAACATTGCCACTGTCTTTTATACATCGAAGTGTCCTGCCACTCGATTGTAGTGGGATTACCAAATTATCTTCACTAGCTCACTTGATAGAACACATAGATGGACCATATGGCACAACAACCTATCCTAAAGATGGAAATTGGTGACGATTGTGTTTTCACCCAACATATGGTAGGTGGTGGAAAAGTCAGGATATTTAACATATATTTGGGGCCATCTAGAGGTATCATTGTTACAAGAGTCTAGCACTATGGTGAGTGTTGTGACTGGAGGTCGGTTGAGGAAATCAATGATGTGGTTGGTACTTCCTGTATTATACTTGATGTTGAGGTGGAACTGTTGCAAGTATGTGGACCACTTCTAATGGCAGTCATTATGCAATTTTCCTTGTGTCTACATGAACTGCAATGACTTATGATCATTGTGGATGACTTTCTCCTTCTCGAGAATGTAATTCTTCCATTGTCAGAAGGATTGTACAATGGAGTACATTTATTTGTTGTAAGTAGGGAACTTACAGACGAAATATGATAGTGTCTCACTATGATAGGCCATGGGGTGGTCGTGTTGAGTGAGAACTGTGCCCACAACATAGTCTGAAGCATCTATCTTGATCTCAAAGGGTTGTTGCAGGTCAGGTAACAAAATCACTATAGCTGAGGATAAGTACTTCTTCAAATCATCAAAAACTTGTTGTTGGGACAGTCTCCACACAAAATTTTCCTTACCACCACCCCTGGTTACTTGGTTGAAGGCCCATACAATATGGGAGAATCCCAACATGAACCTGCGATAGAAAATGGAAAGGCCTAAGAATGTCTGAAGCTCAGTGAGCATGGTTAGGGATGGTCAGTCACGAATGACTTGGATCTTGGATCGATTCACATGCACACCATGCTCATCAACAATGTAGCCTAGGCACTGGACCCTTTCCATGTCGAAAGATCATTTTTCCAAGTTGGTATATAGCTTGTGTTGCCATAGAGTGTGCATAACCTGTTGAATATGCTACAAGTTTTCCACCCAATTCTTTCTGTAGATGAGGATGTCATCCAGGTACACCACTAAAAAATAATTGGTGAAAGGCCACAAGATATCTTCCATCATCCTCATGAAATTTGTTGGTGCATTTTTCAAACCAAAGGGAATGACCAACCATTCAAAAACACCTTCTTTTGACTTGAAGG
>SNQJ01S0088537.1:46409-56473 GCA_010110895.2 Picea sitchensis
TGTAAGTCTTGTATGGGATATTTTTGATCTCATAGTTGGGAAAAATACATGAATGAGATGGAGTATTGATCCAGATTGAATCATTATATTATTTTTCATCTATATCAATCCTTTTAGAGTGGAAAACATTGGAGGAATCAACTTGCAGGGCCATTTTAGTGGTAGGTCCCAATTTGGAAATTGGGGTATGGAACCTTCCAAGGAAATTAGAGGCATCAAATGAATTTTTGGGGGATTAATGCTTTCCCATCATATCTTGGAACCCATAACACTATTATACACATCAAGACCTTTCCAACAGTGTAAACAACACGTCAATTGGAGCTTGTAAGCAAAAGTTATGCCTCCCACAAGTTGACCTACTGTGTTGACCACCATGGTACAAGAGGATGCCACGTTAGCCCCTATTACTCATGCATATGGGGATATCCACATATGTAATTTCATGAATATTATAGAAGGTTCAAAACCCTACCACAATTGAGGGTTGAGGAAGAGAAAAACCTACCCCTAGATGGCTATCGGGCTATGTTATAAATATCAGGCCACTAGGAGGAGAAGGGGTTCCATTCTATGTTATTGTATTTTGTTTCATAATAGATCAGAATATCCGGGAGTGGGAAATTAGAGAGCATAACAGAGGCGGTTAATGTTCTGTAGCATCATAACAAGCCACAATTCTTCGGTAATTGTTCCATGTGGATATCGGTGGCCACCCACCTGTTTTTCCTAGTTTTTGGGTCCTGAACTTCTAGAACCGTTTTGAGGCCCTAAACAAAAATTTTAGGGCTCGCTATAGTTAATCTGTAGACAAAGTTAAAGTTTTATTCATAATATATAGTCCTCGTATAGACCTTTCCAATGGGCTATTGTGTGACTAAAACATAGATCGTATGCAAAAGTTACGACCCTCAGAAGTTGATGTACCAACTTACCCCAACGGGGCCCACATGACTCTTTGCGCTTCATCTCCTAGGGTTAGGTTTTTGGATGTATAGGGTTTGGGAATTCATTTTTATTGTAAAACGGATTTCAAAGCCTCATTGTACTCATCTTCTTGTGAATGATATTATCCGTCACATCTCTTCTCAGAGATAAGCCACCACCATTCTAGCAAGCTTGTTTCAGTCTGCAGTTTACAGTTTCAGCGTATTTATTTATTAATAGAAGCCAAGTTTTAATATATCTCTGTTATTGTTCATTGAATCTCTGTGTTAATAATATATATCTGTATTCATTTCGTTCTTCTCATAAAATCCAGATTAGTAGCATCAGAGCAGTCTGCTCCTTGTCGTTCTTAATGCATGTTCCTGACGAGGTCAGGGTGCAAAGAGTTGGGTCTCGATCTTGTTTCTCTTGAGGACAAAGGTTCTCACACACCCATGTGACCTTCCATGATAGGAGGAAAGAAATACGATGGGACATGAGATCCTTTCAAACTGTTTCTCAAGGAATCCCTCACACAACAAAGGAACGAGATGATGGATAGCTTTGCAAAAATCCTTTGACATCTACCAACATGTGACATATATTCCTTGAGAAGAGGCGCTTCCCCATTCAAGGTACATATAAACTTTTATATTCCTATATTTGAAGGTCATATAGATGCAGATGTTGTAGAAAAATGGTTGAATCTGCTAGAAGGGTATTTTTCTGTCCATAACTTTTCGAATAGATAAAATATTACTTTTACGCTCCTCAAGGTTGTCCCCCATGTCAGAGATTGGTGGGAGACTTTCTGTGATTAAAAGGAAACAAAGGAACCCTCATTATTTACAGTCCCACTCACCTGGGAGTCCTTTAAGGATTCTATTAAGGAACAATATTTCCCTGTCGCGAGTTATGATGACCTGTATACAAAATGGACCACACTGCAGTAGGAAATGGACCAAGCAGTGCTAGAGTTCACAAATATCTTCCATACCTTGCACACCAAGCAAGGTATCAAATATTTTGAGCGAAATTTGGTGCTCAAGTATCGCGGTGGTATACATAGATACATCCAAGAATAAATGTAGTTTCTTTACATCTCTTCCTTGGGTGCGGCCTATCGATATTTCATCAAATTCGAGCAGAAGCTTAAACAAAAAATGTTGCAGTTTGGGTCTGGGAACCTCTCACAGAAGAAGAAGGGAAAGGGTAGCCCAAACCCATAGAAAAAAGGGCAGAGAAAAGATGGATAACTTCAGGATAAACAGTCTAAACCGCAAGCAAAGAAGGACAGTGGAAAGACGAAGAAAGATATCAGGAAGTGGTGCAACTTCCATAAGATCCCCTGACACAAAATTGTTGATTGTCGCTCAAAGAAGTCATTGGAGGCTGAGATGAAATCCTCTGAATCATATGTGGATTCAGAACCAGAAAAGGGGAGACAAATCATTGATGTGGAACCCAATTCCACCATTTCTATCACCAAGATCCATCCAGGTGAACCTAATGAGCCAGAGGAAGGAGATAACATCTTTCATTCATAGATGTAGGTGAAAGGCACCCCGCTGCACTTCATCGTTGATAGAGATAGCTATAAGAACCCCATCTCAACAGATTCATCCTAAGCAGTATGGTTAGGAAACCCAGTTTGTTTGAGGCATAATGTTATGAATATCAATGAATTTATCAGTGAGACTATTCTAGATGGATAATGCATGTCATGCCATTTTCGGTGATATGTGTAGCATCACATAACTCCTCACAGTTAGAGAGTTATGGCCATGTGACGTTGGAGAACCCTCATGTGTTGTCTAGAAGCCCTAGAAGGTCAAAGAAGTGAAGCTATTATAGAAGCTCCTAGAAGAAAGTTGACTAGTCAAAGTGGTTAATCATGGGTTTAAGTGGTTGCAACAAGAAAACAATTAAAAATAATTTAGTTGCAACTAGAAGTGGAGAGCTTACTATTTGTAGCAAAGTGGGTTAGAAGTGGACAAGTGGTTAGAAGTGGTTTAGCCCCAAAAGAAGGAAGTTGGTTGAAGTGGGTTAGATGATAAACCCTAGAAGAAGCTACTTGGAGAAGTATAAATAAGAGATAAAGGGTCTCTTATGTCTGAATCTCTTGAGCACATGGAATATCTATTTTGGTGAAAAATTACTTGCAGGTACTCATGGTCGCATCAGAAGTTTCATAAGTCTGAGATCTTGATGGAAAATTTTTGGAGGTTCATAAACCCTAGTTTCTGAAGGCATATGAGGGATGCAGTGAGCCAGAGCACATACATACGCGGGATGAAGTGAGACATGGTGCGTATATACACATGCTAAAGGAGATCAGGGTGCATATAGTTGGAAAGAGTAATGGGAGCTTGAGTAAGAGCCGGTGTCAGATTCCTGAAGTCTGAATAAAGTTCCCATAACAGTGGTGTACTGGTTCAGATCTACTACAAAAGATATGGTATGGTCATATGATGTCTTCATGCTTAGATTTTCTAATGGTATGGTGAATTCTTGAGGCATTATTTGTATGGATGTATTGATGTGTGAATATTGTATAAGCTAATTGGTTGAGTATTTCAGTTTTGTTTGAGAGATGTTCATGATCTGTAATTGTGTATGCATGAGGAGCATGCATAGGTTGTTACATGACATAGATATGTTTAAGATTGGTTATGGTACATATTTGGAAATGGCAGGAAAATTTTAGTGAAAAGATCAGAAGTGGATATGACAGAGGCAGACAGAGTCTGAAGGGCCAGAAGGTTGAAGTTTCAAAAACCCTAATTTCCAAAAGTGTACGCAGGCTAACAGTGGGACATGACACGTACACATGTGTGTTGCAGTATAGGAAGGCCATGTCCAAACATGGGTTGTATTATAAATAGGTTGTGTACCTGTTGACGAATTGGTATCTATTGAGGATTGATTCCTCTTCTCAGTTGATGTTGAGATTTGCAAGTTGAGTCCTGCATTGAGAGTTGGTGCTATTTTGGAGTTGTTTCTCTATTAAGTTATTGTTGAAAAGCCCCCAAGTATTGTAGTCCGTAATCTAAAATAAACTTATATATATATCTTGTGTTCCTTTTGGTCCTTGTGGTGATGGATTATTGATGATATTTGTTGCTGATATATGTTTACGCACAACTTGTTATAAATAAAAGTAATGAATGATGAGTAAATGGTGATTGCTAACAAAGGTGTTTTTGTAAAGGAGTAAAAATATCCCTACACTGATTCACCCCCCCCTCTCAGTTTGGTCTTTGTGTCCAACAAGAAGCGATCATCTTGTCAAAGAACATTGTCGCATGTCTTATGGCATCAAGCCCTTCAAAGATGAGGTATTGTGTGATGTTTCTCCCCTTGAAGTTTGTGATGTTCTTTTGGGACAACCTTATTTATGGAAATTTCATGTTGTATATGATTCTAGGCCTCACAGTGTTATTATTACTATGTACATGAAATTGTATAGGATACCCGAGGTAGTCCCACCTAGTTCCATTTCCTTGATCTCTGCCAAGCAATGCAGGAAGTTCAACTCTCAAAATGTGAATTTTTTCTTCTTCGCGATTCACTCTCAGAGTGAGAGAAATATTGCAGCCACATCCATGGGCTCTGAGACCGACCTCTCCACGCAACAAAAGAAGGTGGATAAGGTCATGGAAGAATACAAATACATATTATCCTCACCTACGGGGGTACCTCTACATTGTTAAGTCAAGCATTCCATCGATCTGACCCCCAACACACTGCTACCCAATGGGCCAGTCTATCGTTGCTCTCTATTAGAAAATGAGGAGATAAAGCTTCAAATCCAAGAATTGCTCCACAAGGGGTACATCCAACCCATGTCATCACCTTGTGGAAGCCCAATCATGCTTGTGCAGAATAAAGACGGGACCTGACGACTATGCATTGATTATCGGGCCCTAAATAAAATCATAGTCGTGAATCGATACCTAATTCCCCGAATGAACAATCTCCTTGATCAAATCAAGGGGAAAAAATACTTCAGTAAGATTGATCTAAAGTCTGGCTACCATCAGGTCCCAATAAATTAGACAAATGTATGTAAGACTGCCTTCAAGTCAAGAGAAGGTATTTTTGAATGGTTGGTCATTCCCTTTGGTTTGAAAAATGCACCAACAAATTTCATGAGGATGATGGAAGATATCTTGTGGCCTTTCAACAATTATTTTTTAGTGGTGTACTTGGATGACATCCTCATCTACAAAAAGAATTGGGTGGAAAACTTGCAGCATATTCAACAGGTTCTGCACACTCTATGGCAACACAAGCTATATGCCAACTTGGAAAAATGATCCTTCGGCATGGAAAGGGTCTAGTACTTAGGCTACATTGTTGATGAGCATGGTGTGAATGTGGATCCATCCAAGATATAGGTCATTCATGACTGGCCAACCCTAACCATGCTCACTGAGCTTCAGATATTCTTAGGCCTTTCCATTTTCTATCGCAGGTTCATGTTGGGATTCTCCCATATTGTATGGGCCTTCAGCTAAGTAACTAGGGGTGGTGGTAAGGAATTTTTTTTGTATAGCCTGTCCCAACAACAAGTGTTCGATGATTTGAATCAGTACTTGTGCTAAGCTATAGTGATTTCGTTACCTGACCTGGAACAACCCTTTGAGATCAAGATAGAAGCTTCAGAATATGTTGTGGGCACAATTCTCACTCAACATGACAACCCCATGGACTATCATAGTGAGACACTATCATATTTCGTCTGTAAGTTCCCTACTTACGACAAAGAAATGTACTCCATTGTACAATCCTTCTGCAATGGAAGAATTACATTCTTGAGAAGGATAAATTCATCCACAATGATCATAAGTCGTTGTAGTTCATGTAGACACAAGGAAAATTGCAGAATGACTGCCATTAGAAGTGGTCCACATACTTGCAAAATTTCCACCTCAACATCAAGTATAAGACATGAAGTACCAACCATGCCATTGATTTCCTCAATCAACCTCCAGTCACAACACTCACATAGTGCTAGATTCTTGTAACAACAATACCTCTAGATGGCCCCAAATATACGATAAATATCCTAACTTTGCCACCACGTACCATATGTTGGGAGAAAACACAATCATCACCAATTTCCATCTTTAGGATGGGTTTTTGTGCCATATGGTCCATCTTTGTGTTCTATCAAGTGAGAAAGTGAAGCTAATTTGGGAATCCCACTACAATCGAGTGGTGGGAAACTTCGATGTATAAAAGATAATGGCAATGTTTCCACAACATTTCTACTGGTCGAAACTTCGACAAGATTTCAACAAGTATAGCAGGTCCTACATTGCATGTGCTATTGCCAAATTGACCACTAAGAAACAAGGCATGTAAACCCCTCTATCTACTCTTGACATTCCCTGGGAATCCATCTCAATGGACTACATGTCGGATCTTCCATCCACCAAGTAGGGAAATGAATGTGTGTTTTTTTTTGTTGATCTCTTTTCCAAGATGGTTATTCTGGTTGCCTACAAGAAGAGAATCACAGCAGAGGCCACTGCCAAGATCTTCTTTGAATGAGTGTGCGTACATTTTGGGATAACACAAACCATTATCTCAGATTGGGATAGTCGGTTCCTCAACACATTCTGGTTGAGCCTCTGGTCATTGCTGAACACCAAGCTCACCAAATCCACTTCCTTCCACCCCTAAATGGATGGCCAAGCCGAGGTCGTCAATCGGATGATCGTGCATATCCTATGCATGTACAATTAAAATCAACCCCTCACTTGGAATGAGAGTCTCACCTATGTTCATCAAAACTATAATAGATTCATACATAGCTCAACCAACCACATCCCCTTTCAGGTTGGGTTAGAATTTCAACGATTGGATCCGATGGATATTGTACTACCCCTTGTGACCACCTAGGAAGAGTCGTCCCATGCTCAAACTGAAGCTGACAAAGCCACCCCATTCATTGAGTGGATACAGCACATCCACCAACAAGTTCAGGATATTTTACAGAAGTCCAATGCCAAGTACATGCACCACCATGATCAACATCAGGTGCCACACAAGTTTCAGGTGGGAGGCAAAGTTTGGTTGCACTTGCAAAAAGAATGCCTTACAGGGCCCCATAGGAAGCTTCATCAACTCTTCTATGTACCTTACATCATCACCAAGGATGTGGGAGAAAATGATTTTGAGCTCAACATTACCCCCTTCCTTGGCTTGCACCCAATGTTCAATGTGGATCTCCTTCGGCCATATTTTCCACCATTATTGGAGACCTCAGAGATAGAAGAACAATTGACACCAACTAAGCTAAACCCTGACTACATGGAATAGGCATCCACTGATCATATTGTGGACACATAGGTCAAGGGAACTCACTAGAAGAGGATCCAACTTTATCAGTTTGTCAAAGAAGGGAAACTCCTGCACCAGGGCAAGTGGCTCACCCGAGGCCAAATTCAGTAGAAATTTCCTCATCTGATGGGGGAACTCAATGCAATGGAGAAAATTTATTCCTAAGGTGGGAGGATTGATGCAGGTGGATATCGATGTCCACCCACCTATTCCCACTAGCTCATCTTGGTAGTTTTCCAGTTTGGCATTTTGTTTCCTAGTTTTCGGGTCCTGAACTTTTGGGGCCATTTTGAGCCCTAACCAACGTTTTTAGGGCTCGCCATAGTCAAAGTGCATACAGAGTCCTATTTTGATGGAATGATGTGTATTCCTTGGATATAACTTTCCAACAGGATATTGTGCATCTAAAATGGAAATCGTATGCAAAAGTTATGACCCCAAGAAGTTGATGTACCAACTTACCCTAATGGGGCCCACATGACTCTTGGCGCTTCATATCCCAGGGTTAGTTTTTTGGATGGATAGGGTTTTTTCATTCATGTTTATTGTAAAAATTCTTTCAGAGCCTCATTGTACTCATCTTCTTGCGAATGAGCGCAACCATCCCATCTCTTCTCGAAGATAAGCCACCACCATTCTAGCAAGCTTGTTTCAGTCTACAATTTAGAGTTTCAACATATTTCTTTATTAATAGAAGCCAATTTTTACTGTATCTCTGTTATTGTTCATTGAATCTCTATGTTAATAATATATAGCTATATTCATTTCGTTCTGCTTATAAAATCAAAATCAATAACTACATAGAGAGTGCCTTCTCCTTTGTACTTGCATTATTTTCATATGAGAGAAAAGAGAGTAGAGAAGCTTCACCTTCCAGATGGGTTTTTTCTCGTTAGGGTTTCCTAAAGAAAATATTTGTGTTAACTTGTGGATGGTGTGTGATTGTATTTTACTATTCTCTATTTTTTGCATTTTATCTATTTCACGCATAAGCATAAAATCGATTACTAAATATTCTGGAATATAAAATAATTCCCCCTTCATAGTGTAGATTTCAGTTTTATTTATCGAATATATTGTGACGAACTATTCCAGTGGAATATCCACGACAGTTTACAGATCAAGTATGGATCAAGTGCAGGGTTATGGGTGTCATATGAAGGTTTTATATGTAAAATTTGAATGGAAATCATATCATGAATTATAAAATAGATGATTACAAGAAGGATAGTTGAGTTCATTTTATAGTTGAGTTTAATTCATAGTCCATCTTTGAGGTTGAAAAAAAAATAAAAATGAAATTTTGTCATTTGAATCAAGTGACCGAATACTAGTCGATTGAATCAAAGTTTTTGTTTAAAGTAAGGAGGGGGTTAAATGTATATCTTTCAAAGGAAGGAGATCCCATCCACCTATGTAATGTAATTCAGTTTCTAGCCGACAATATCAGTTCCTTACCAATGTCAGTTGATACCCATTTGACAACTTTTAGTTGATTTTGTAAAATTTTGGTTCCAACAAAAATGTATCTTTCTTTTGAGTTGGTGAGTCAAGTCATGATCATGCAAAGTCGTACTCAATTCCTCCTTCATGTACTATCAAATGCAGACTCTATATATTCTCAAATACCAAAAAAGGATAAAGAAGTACATCCAAGTTTGACAAGCAGTAGAGTAGAGTAATAAAAGATTAAGCATTGATGATGAGAATTTTGGAAATGGATAAAGGCATTCAAGAAAGAGACATCAAATGATGACACACACACACACAATATATTAAAATACAAGATGATGGCACAAAAAATGCTAAATTGATTGAGCCCCCTGGTATAAGAGTTGCAGAATAGTTCCTAATTTGTAACCTTGGAAGCCAGCAAGTAGAGAAATGGTAGGTTGGATGAAGCATGGTTTTCCACTGTAAGGTGTGTGCAGGGGAAATATGAGCATAGGTCAGGCCAAACACCACTTTGAAGGAACGATGGTGTAACAAGAGAGTTAAGAGGACCATTATTGGGCAAGCTAGTTGAGCGCTGTAGACTCACTAACTGAATAGGAATTTAGCGGATTGAAGATGAAGGATAAAGAGTAAAAATTCATTAGTTATTTGCACACTTTCTCGGGAAAAGAAAGGGTTTGAATGTGAGGGATATGTTGGGAGACCTTTTAGGCCCTTGTAATAAGCTATTATACAGTATACACTAACATAATAATTTATGGATACATGTAATAAAGTATGTAAATGCACATAAAGGATAAATGCAATCTAACAAAGGATTAGTTGGAGCGGTTACAACCACTCCAACCATATCTCTATTGTATAAGTACTCATGAATATGGAATAAAAACTCTAATGGATATCTTTCCCACAAATCTCTCTCTCTTATTGAGTATGTGTGTGTCCCTATTATTTCTCCTATAATATAGGTCTCTTCTTGAATGAATCCCTCTAATTCCATAGACTACAACACACCCCCATATGATGTAAAGTCTCAAGAATCAAGGGGTTAGTCTTGTGTAGCTCAAGAAGGCTACTTACTCTCACCACAATAACTCTTCCTCTCACTTTTGTTCATCTCTTCTTCAACTCAAAGGGGGTTTCCATAAGCATATCATTTATAAGGCTATAGAGTGGAGGCACATGGTGATTTTGAAGAGTAAACCTTAACAAAAGAAATGGTAGTAGTATAAGTGGAAGAATGAATGGTGTGAGAATGAAAGATTAAGGTGAAAACCCCCAAGACTAGGTTCCTAATGAAATATTGGGAAAATGTATTCAAGGAATTATAT
>SNQJ01S0088538.1:7190-17277 GCA_010110895.2 Picea sitchensis
AAGGAGATGTTGAGGAACTCCATTTCCTTTTGAATGTATCTATGCAGACAACTGTGGTACTTTAACACCAAATGTTTCTCTGAATCTTTGATACCCAACTTTGTGCATAGGGTATGAAATAGATTCGTCAGCTCATGCACATCTTGGTCCCTTTGTTGCCGCAACGTAGTCCATTCTATGTATTTTTCCTCATATCTCCCCACGGGATAATATTTTTCCTTGATGGTGTCTCAGAAAGAATTCCAAGTGGTTAGGACTGAGAACAGAGAGGGTTCCCTGTCGCTATGTTTCTCCCAGTAGGTTTCCCACCAGTCCTTGACATGGGGGGTGGCTTTAAGGAGTGAAAAAAAAATTATTTCTCGGTCGAAAAAGTCATGAACCAAGAAATATCCTTCTAACATATTCAACCATCTATCTATGACATATGCATCTATTTGGCCCTCAAATATGGGAATGTCAAATTTTACTTGTACCTTAAAAGGAGTGGCGCCTCCAGAGTGGCTACTGGATGTAGATGTTCTACCAGTGGGCAGTCATTGAAGGATCTAGGCAAAGTTGTCCATCATCGTGTTCCTTTGTTTCTCGAGGGCCTTCTCGAGCAATAATTTGATAGGATCTCTTGCTACCTCATATTTCTTTTCTTCCCCCATGGGCGGTCGTCGGGGTTTGCGAGGTTGATATTGCAATGGTTCAACCAGATCGAGCCCTAACTCCTTATACCCCAATCTCGTTGGAGAAATGAAAATAAGGATCGAGAAAGAGAAGAATTTTTTGATACCACTGATCCGGATTTATGCAAGAACACAATGAGATACAAAAATACACATAAACGCATAGATGCAGCGGAAATAAAACTTCATTTCATTAACAAAAAATGACTGAAATACTGATCCGGATTTATGCAGGAACACAATGAAATATATAAATACACATAAACATAGAGATGCAGTAGAAATAAAACTTCATTTCATTAACAACAAATGACTGAAATATGCTTACAGACAGAATGGAAATAAAATAGCTAGGGTGTTGGTAGCTTATCTATGAGAAGAGATGTGGTGGCTACTAGCCTATGAACTCTGTGTTACAATGAGGCTCGAAGGCCTATATATTATTGAGAAACAATGGAAAACCCTAAACATCCAAAAACCTAACCCTAGGAGATGAAACACCAGAATATGGGCCTCGTCAAGGTAAATCGGTACATCAATTTCTCGGGGTCGTAACTTTGGCATACTATCTCTGTTTGACGCACATTATACATCCTTAGAAATATTTATTCGAGGACTACATTGTTGGTCATGAATATCAAGTTTGGAATAGACTCTTATTCGTCGAAGCATTAATGCCAAAAAAACATCATTTAGGGCCTCAAAACGGCTCCAGAAGTTCAGGACCCAAAAAACTGCTAAAAATAGTAAATTGTGCTACAATTAAGGAAACTGAAAAGATGAAAGAAACAATGGTGTGGGTCCAAGTGGAATAGACGGGTGGCCATCAATATCCACCTGGATCAACCACTGTCACCTAAGTAGATACTTCCCTCATTTTAGTGATGGAAGGAGGTCCAACACAAGGGAGGATTCCCTAGTGACCTCAATGGATAAAGTAGCAAAATTATCCAATTTTATAGCCCCTTATCTTGGTCACTTAGATGTTAGTTCTAGGTCTAGGAAAAGTGAAGATAAAAACAAGGTAATTGGTTCACTTGTACGATACAATAAAAAATCCAAAGAATATAATATATAATTACCAAGTTATATAGTTCATCAATGACCTCTAGACACTAGATAATCAATGAAACCAATTGTTTTTGCACATTTAGAGAAGTAAGACAATGTATAACAACAATTAATGTTTTGTAACAATAATAAGAAAAAGTGCCAAGAAATATAGCAATTGAGCATAAGAATTAAGCCTTCAACAAGTGCAATAGCATATAATATCCATACTATGATTCTAAGTATCTTTAGCCACAATTTCAAGTAAGTATGAAACAATTAAATTAAACCCCGTTGGTTATAGAAAACATTTGTAACAATAGAAATAAATATCATTTGTTTTCTAGGGTTAGAGTTGGTGAAGTTAGTCAAATCTCTTGGAGAGAGTGTATTGATTCCAAGAATTTTTTCATCACAAGAGAGTTCTACACTAGTGTCATTGACTTTCTAGGGCCATGGAGTCAATCGTGCAACACATTGAAGAATGACTTAGTTAGTCAAGAAGAATGAGGTTTCAAAACCGAAGGTGAAAATCCTTTTGGGCCTTAGGACTAAAACCTTCACGAAAGATATTTATAGGGTGTAAAGCCTCTTGGGCCCTAGATATCATTTTTTGTTGAGGAATAGGGTGAAACACAACATGAAACAGAGAACACGGTATTGCAGATAATCGAAGAGGAACAAAAATTTCAAAGTCAGAGGGTGGTGTCTAAAGACATTGTTAAAAAACTTAAGCAAATCGCACTATGATCATAACATCACAGTGCATATTGCACACATTTATATACATGATATTTTTTTGTATGATGATAATGACCTAAGGGATCTACTATTTATAGCCTCAAGATCTAACCAACTTCCATAGAATCCATAAGACATTGTCCTCATGTAACCATCAGTTATTAGAGTTGAATCCACCAAATGCATGATATCAAATCGACTCGACAAGGATGCTCGACCCAAACAACTATCCACCCAAATCGTATTCGATTGTTGGACTGCTTGATCCACCACCCAACTATATTCGACTATTGGTCAGTTTTCCAATCGATAGGCACGTCGAGTACTTGAAATGACTAATATAGCATGTTAGTCAATAACCTGACCAAATGTATACAAATGTTGGTTGACCGATTGATTGACTAAACCTAGGAGATGTTGGATGAACCATAAATGCCTCATGTTCCAACACCCCCCATTATCACACATCTCTAGAAATTCAGAAAGTGAAATCACATAATTATGACACCCCCCATAATTCCAGCTTCTTGAAGCCCAAGCATCATGTTGAGCTTGATAAATCTGGCTTCAACTAAAGGTTTGGTGAAGATATAAGCAACATGATAATTTTTTCTACAATATTCAAGAGAGACAACGTCCTCATGGACCAATTGTCTCAAATAGTGACCATGGATCTCAACATGCTTCATATTATTGTGGGAAACAATATTTTCGACAACATGTATATCACTTTCGTTATCACAATAGATTGTAGTCAAGTTTTGAATATAAAGGTCAAGTTCTCCCAAACGTTGGCGGATATATACTACTTTAGTACCTACTTGAATAATGCCATGATATTTTTCTTCCATATTCAACAAAGATAAAACCCTTTGTTTCTTGCACAACCACACCAACTGTCCAGTGCTAAAGTGAAACACATAGCCAGAAGTGGACTTCAAATCATCACCGTCTCCAGCCTAGTCAAAGTCAGTGAAGTCGATCAAAAAATATGAACATCGATAATACTCAATACCAAAATGAATGGTACCCTTGAGATAGAGGACTATTCATTTGAATTCTTTCTTGTGGATTTATTTAGGGTCCCACATAAATCGAGAAACCACACTAACAACAAAGGAAATGTTAGGTTGACTATGAGTAAGATAAATAATATTGTCGACCAATTGTTGATAAAGGGTAGCATCGACTTAGGAGTTTGACAAGTTTTTGTAAGATTTACTCCAAACTGAAAAGGAGTAGCACAGGTCTTGAAATCAACCATTATAAAATGAGTCAACAGATTCGTCACATATCTGGATAGAGAAATGAAAAAACCATCACACATTGGTAATACTTGAAGACCCAAAAAATAATTCAAAGAAACAAAATTTGTCATGTCAAAGGAGTCATCAAGTTGTTTCTTCAATATAAGGATGATATCATAATTATTTTCAGTAATGAGTAAGTCATCTACATATAAAACAACAATCAAGGTGTCTCCATTGGTATGGAGAACATACAGATTGCGATCAGATTCATAACATTTGAAACCAAGTTGAAGAACAAAACTGTCAATATTAGCATACCAAGATTGGGGGGCTTGATTTAAACCATAAAGAGAATTTTTGAGTTGACAAACCACATTAGAATCTATCACAAAACCAGGTGGCTACTCCATGAAAAATTCTTCAGATAGTTCTCCATGAAGAAAGGCACTCTTCACATCCATCTGATGAATTTTCCATCCAAAACGAGCAGCAAGGGAAAGAATTAGTTGAACATAGTTCATCTTTTCAACATGGGAAAAGGTCTCAGTGTAGTCGATGTCTTCTTGTTTAGAGAATCCATTCACAACTAGGTGTGCTTTATGTCTCTCAAAAACACCTTTAGAGGTGAATTTTATCATGTAGACCCATTGACACTTCACAATGTTCTTTTCTTGCAGTCGGGGAATTAAGTCCCGAGTGTAACTCTTCGACAAAGAATCAATTATGTATGCATATCATGCTCCCATTTAGGTCGTCTTTCAACATATGAGTAGGTAATAGGATCATATGTTTCAATTAAATGAGTCATCAAGGCAACACTGGCATGTTGCTTTTGACTTTGAGTTTTTCATTCAAAGGAAATATCCCCAACATCAACTCTAACAACTTCAATTGTCTTAGCATCCCATATCAGTATATAAGAAACATGTGAACTATGGTTCACTTCAATAGGTTGATAATAAGTCATAGGGTCTTCATTTAGTGGACTATTTGAAACAGACAATGATAGACTAGTTGACTCAAAGGTCAATGGTCTAGTCGAAACAGGAACAAAGTTTGATTGTCTATCCAAAGGAATAAAGTATGGGAAAGGAGAACTAGTGTTAGAGACAACATCAAAGGGATCATCCTACAACAATATAGAGGATGCATTCAACAACTTAATTCTAGAAGACTTCTCATCAAACCATACATCTTGTGTGATAATTATTTGTCATTTGACAAGATCAAATAGTTGATAGGATTTCAATTGTTTGCATCCAACTTCTTTTTCCAATCATTAAAAATGTGATCCCAAAAAAAACACATCCAAACACATGGAGGTGTCTGACTAAATGATTCTTTCCACACCATCATTCAACCAAAATCGTGGAAGGAAAACTCGAGTCAAGATGTGATTGAGCAGATATTTTGCACAATAGACCGCTTCAACCCAGAAGCAAGGAGGCATATCTTCAGCCTTCAAAAGAAATCAAGCCATTTTTACTAACATTATGTTCTTGCTTCCATGACACCATTCTCCTGAGGTGTGTGAGGAACAACCCGCTACTAGTAAATACCATATCAAACCAAGCATTCTTCAAAGGGTCTATTTACATACTCACCACCATTATCTGATCTCAGGAATTTGATGGGTAGACCACATTGATTTTCAACAAAGGCTCTAAACTCCTTGAAATTTTCAAAGACAAGTTTCTTATTTTTCAGAAAATAAACCCATGTAAAGCAAGAGAAATCATCAATGAAAGTCAAAATGTACCTTGCACCTACCATCGAAGGTAGATTGATGCAACATACATCACTATGGACCATCTCCAGTAGGTTTTTTGCTCACCATATTATTCCAAAGTTGAATGGTGCATGATTATGCTTCACAGTCACACAACCCTTACATACTCCTTTAGGAGGAAACTCCTTCAGTAGACCAACAACCATGTTCTGAATTGTGAGTGCCTACAGACTTCAGAAATTCAGGTATTTGAGTTGCTCTTGAAATTCAAGTGAATCTCTCATTGGTGTGAGAAATAATGTAGTCAATTCGGTGTTAGGTAAAGTCGTGTCACAAAAAATTTACAAACTGTCATTCGATTCGAGAAGCCTACTGACGACAATTGACTTACCTTTGTTCAAATAACAAGCATAGAAATGATTTGGCCAAAATTCCACAATCTTACCTATCTATGTTAACTGAGAAACAAACAACAAATTGGCACTGAGGTTTGGCATATGATAGATGTCAAAAAAATTCCCATGTCAACAGGTAACATCACCCTAACCAGCAACATCCAGAGAAAAATCATTAGCAATGTATATTTTTCTCTCCTTAACTTCATCCAACCATGTGAACAAGGAGGCATCTTTAGCCATGTGATGAGTGCACCCATATTCGACTACCCATTCTTTATGTGTATAATGAGACAACAAGGATTGAGAATTTTCGACTTGGATGGTGAAATTATCAGTGGGTCGACATACAACATACATGTCTCCCTAAAGGTGTTTAAACTTCTCCTCTAAATCATCCCTCTTCTTAAAGTATACTTTCTCCACATGTACATTATTTCTACAATATTGAGATGTATTCTTCTTTTGACTTCATTTGGGTGCACTAGTTTCTCTCTTTGGTTTTTGGTCACGGTATTTAGGTTTCTGTATAGAATAATCAAACTGTACTCTATCCCTGGGATCCATATTTCTCTTTCCCTTGAACGAGTGGGCTTGGTGTTTTCCCCCAATCTTACCTTCTTCATGCAGTTTGTATTGATCAGTAATTAAAATACCATAGAAAGCTTCAAAGGTGTAATCCCTACCATCTTCCTTGCATACTTTCCAGTTGGTGCAAAGATTCAACACGAACATGTCGAATGGTGTTCTAAAGTTCATCGGGAGTATCTCAATGATTTTTCCATCCTTCTTTTGATAGTTATTTCCACATTCACCCAATTTCTACTAGAGTTATTTGACACACACCAAATAGTGCTCTATTTTGTCAAATGAATGAGGATCGAGAGAGATTAAATCTTTCTCCAATTGCATGATGTGACTCTTGTCAACTTGGTCGAACAACAACTTCATATTCTTCCAAACTTTATGAGGGAATTCGATTTCATTGAGGTGAAATTGAATATCTCATGAGATATAGGTCGTGATGACCCCTATAGCCTCATCCTTCATGCCATCAACAATGAACTTTGTCTTATCATATGTTGGATCTTTGATTGCAACCTTCATATACTACCATAATCCTTTTCTCTTCAGTAGGGTTTCCATATATGGTGCCCATACTGCATAATTTGATTCATTCATAACAATAGGATCAATATTCAAAGCCATATTTGATATCTAGACATAAATTGTTTTTTTTTTCAAAGGTTCCAATCATCAAACCGTCGACCCAGAATCAATCAAACAACAAATCTGAATCAACAAGGTTTGCAGATAAGAGGTCTAGGTTCTGAGCCATCGAATATGATACCATGTTGGGGAATAGGGTGGAACACGACATGAAATAGAGAACATTGTATTGTAGATAATCAGAGAGGAATGTTATCGCACAAATTGTAGGTTGGGAAAATCCCAACCTAATCCACAAGATGGTGATAAATGTGGGAGATTATACCCACTGTCACCTTATATAAACCCTCCCCTCGCTTTGGAGATGATGTAATCACCTCAAGGGGGGAATTTGGGTGACCCTAGGGGGATTGAGACGGAGGATGGAAATATGATAAGTGAAACCCCTATAGGTCAATATTAGAGATGATGGAAGGCTTGAGAATGAGTCTTGTAGAAGGACATGTAGTTTCCAAGTGATATATACCTGCAAAACAATGTTAGCCCTGCTCGGGACAAGACAAATAATGGAAATATAAGCCTTTAAATGAAGGGGAACAAGAAAGAAACCTTGTTGTCCCAAATTTGCATCAGTTATAGAAATATATATCATCAACATAAAATGATAATGGCTGCAAATTTAACCATCAAAAATCTAGTACAAGATATCATAAATAAATCTAGCAAAGACTAGTCTAACTTCCAATGATTAAAGTGAGATTTTGGTGGTGATTAGGGTTAATTATTAGATTTTATCAGCAAGTTATTATAGAAGAAAAGTGTCTGTAGAAAACAATTTCTATAGCAGAAAAATACAACCACAAAAATCAACAAGTAATCCGTAAAAAATATAGACAATGAGCAATAGAACAATAATAGACGTTTGCGAGTCAATGTTATTGGTTCGTAAGTGTGCAATAAGTAAAAGAGAGAGTTTTCTACAAACTTAGTGGTTGTAAATTTAAGTTTATAACAAAATAAAATTTATTGGCCTAAATAGGACACCCTTAGGGCATAAGCAAGCTTATAACACTAAGAAAAGATTCCAACTTGAACAAATTCAATATCTCAAAAAATCATGCATTCTAATGCAAGTATTGTATTCCTCCAGTGAAAATTTAAATTAGTGCCTTGTAAATAGGTTATGGAGTCTTCTTGTAATAGGTTATATCTACTATCTCCCTAGGGGTGTAATCCCATTTACTCCTCCTAGCAACCTTTGCAATAGCCCTTTCAACAAACAACAATGATAAAACTTGGTGGAGGGTGTATTCCCTTATAATTCTCCAAGGATGTAGCCAATAAAAACCATGTAACAAGAAAGAAAACTAACAATATATATATATATATATATATATATATATTCCTTACCAATTCCAAAAAACATGCCAAGATAAACCCTAGTTACGAAGTATTTAATTGTTAGGGTCCTAACCCGCACATAGGTAGAACAATATATTCGGATGTAACAAAGGTCAATATTAATGAGGCCTTGCAATAAAATAGAATAAGTTGGATGTAAGAAGACCTAATAGAAGATTCCGCTTCTAAAAGGATCTTCCTCTAGATGCTTCTTTTGATAGNGTAGAACAATATATTTGGATGTAACAAAGGTCAATATTAATGAGGCCTTGCAATAAAATAGAATAAGTTGGATGTAAGAAGACCTAATAGAAGATTCCGCTTCTAAAAGGATCTTCCTCTAGATGCTTCTTTTGATAGACATATTTAGTATAAATAGGAGTCGAGGGTATGAGAACCCTAGCTTGGAGATTATTGTAATAGAGCTCTGCTCGAATGGAGGTTTCCCCCTCGAAGAGGCCCGTGAACATTGCTCTCAGAATCAAAGTTATATTTCTGTTGTTATTCTTATATCATTTCAGTGTTATTGTGGTGATTATTCTGGTTATATTGTTGTTATTCTGCCATTTCTAGCATTTTATTTTTGTTCTGCATACTTTTTATATCTGGTATATTACAAGTGGTATCAGAGCACTTTCCTTGGCAGAAATTGTGGGTAATTTTTTTTCCAATTAGAGACGTATTTCGGCGTCTTTAAGCCACAAAGATCTGTCGTTATGCACATAAACCCACGGTTGAGGGATTCATACACACAGGAAATACAAGTGGTTCTTAAGCGCACATATGTTGGCCACCCTTGTAACCCTTATTGGTACCCCTTCGAGTGGTAGCACATCAGATAGCACCTGTGTACGGATCGGCCTAGATTTCCTGAAGCCCTCTTTAGATATATCGATTGGTTGCCTGACTGCTATAGTGCCACCGAGAACAACACTTGGTAAGATACTCTCTAGTACCTAGGTAGTCGGGTAGTACAGCTAAGGGTACGGTCTATCCTCCTTAGTTAGTGACCTGAGATATTGGGTCGAGTACTACTCTTGGACCCCACACATATATCAGAGAGCTATAGCACAGGGAAAACCCTTGTCTGTAGAACCCTTGAATACCTAACCCTTGGGGACAGAAACATAAAAAAATTAAAATAGACAAGATATGTTGCCATGCAACTGTGTTCGGGTTGCCAAGTAAATACACATTTCTTTCTGGTTAAGAATTTGGGCATTTCCTCTCTATCGTATTCTTCAGACCAGAGAATAACTCTGCAGGTGTAAAAAAAATAAAAAAGTCTTGAAATTTTTTCACCATTATTTGAGATCTATTCCATTG
Source organism: Picea sitchensis (assembly GCA_010110895.2). Classification (NCBI taxonomy): domain Eukaryota; kingdom Viridiplantae; phylum Streptophyta; class Pinopsida; order Pinales; family Pinaceae; genus Picea; species Picea sitchensis. The sequence continues at coordinate 16,924 of SNQJ01S0088538.1, forward strand.
GATTCATATCTTCGCCCTTATCACATTCATCCATATCATTTTTCGGCAAAATTTTTGACCTCGCCTGCCCCTTTTCAGTTCCCCCATCCTCATGGCCCATACCCGTAGCCAAGACTTGGAAGCTCTCTTCAACACCTTGCAATCTAGTTTCATCGAGACCCAATAAGAAGTGAAACAAATCAGTGCCAATGTTGTCGCCATCAATACAACCATGCAATCCTCAATGGAGGAAATCAAATAAGACCTCACCACCTAGCTTGAATCTGTATTTTCGGCACTCTACACCAAACTGCATATCCCTACAGATAACCCTTCCTCTTCCTCACCTCCACATACTGAAGGTGACCATTCCTC
>SNQJ01S0088538.1:32068-54875 GCA_010110895.2 Picea sitchensis
GAAAAGATCATTGATTAGAGGATGGGTAAGAAAACCTGAAGGAAGACCTATTTTGAATATCTGGTCAAATGGAAGGGACATCCAATAGAAGATCTCAGTTGGGAGTGTGAAGGTGATATCCAGAAGCACAGAAAGTTGGTGCAGGATCTCATGGACATGAGTCCATGAATCTTTTCCTAGGGGAGTATGATGCAGGAGCATCGTCAGCAAGTACATGTGGCAAGACAACTCAGTGCCTGAGAACCAATCCAGAGTCTCGAATGCTAGCCAATACTACAAATCTTTTGCAGCTGATAGAAACATAAAAGAGAAAGATCACGCGTGTAGACAAAATGAGCACGCGTGACCTCGAATTTTAACCCTAGTTTCAATGTAACCGCAGTTAGATAGTAGTTAGTTTGTTTTCTTTTGTATAAAGAGAGGTTGTGTATGCCCAAAAGATGGGTTATGAGAGTTGCGAGCAAGTAGAATTTTATGAGCATTAGTTGTTGTTTGATTTTAGCTGTAATCATTTTCTTGATTTGAATGAAGATAACAAAGGAAAATTGATCCAAATGTGTGAGATTGTGTTGTTATGAGCATTAGTTGTTGTTTGATTTTAGTCAATCATTTTCTTGATTTTGAAGGAAGATAACAAAGGAAAATTGATCCAAATGTGTGAGATTGTGTTGTTTGTATTTCCTTGTTGTTGTTGTCAATCTTTTCAAGAATGAATGAATCTTGCTATGAGTGTATGTAGCTCTAAAATGTTTGCATAAGATTTAAATCACTTTTCTTCTCGCGGATTCTGGCAAAAGTAAAAGTACAATACCAGTAAGGGAGTTGACAAGGTTTTTCAATCATAAAGCTCGTAAGAAATAATCGAAGACACCAGAAGGAGGTGTTGACCGAGTTTGTCTCAACTTGTAAGCTCAAGAGGAACAACTTAATAATTCCTTTGTAGGAAGTGTAAAGTGTATGTCGCAAGGTGTGCAATACCGGCCACAAGAATTCGAGACCTTGTGTAAATATTTGTTGCAAGGAGTGCAAATATCTAGAATCAAGAGTCAAGTGACTCAGAAAGTAGTCGGCTGACAAGAACAGTGGAACACCAGGAAGGTGGGAAAGAATTGTTTTCAAGAATCTTTAGATATAAGTTTGATGAATTTCCTGGAAAAACAAGAATTTCTTGGGAGATCGAAAACTTTGGAGAGATCAAGCTCGGGAGGAGTAAAAATTTCCAAGAAGTGCAAAAGATCCAAGAAAATGTAATTTTCAGGAAGCATAAAGGTTGAAGCCTTTAATATTTCAAAAATATTCTAAGTTAGAAGAAGGCGTAAGCTTAGAGGGAAAAGATCTGGACCGTCCGATCAACATCCAAACAATGAGGAGCAAGCACAAAGGAAAATATCTCAGACATACAATCTAAGTTTAAAATCAAGGTCTCAGCCATTTGATCTAAGAACCATAGAAAGGATCTTAGTTGTCTGATCTGCGCGCAAAAGGATCGTAGTCATCTGATCAAGGTAAAGTGCACTAACATTAAAGATTTGAAATTGTACAGGATAATCAGACTTACGAAGTTCTGAAATCATCGAGACTGTCCAACTTCAAGGAGGACATGTGGCAAGAGATCAACATTTCACTGACTCACGACTTGGAGAAGTCAAAGGTTGAGTCGTGTGAACTCGCGAAACATGAAATCATGATTTGATTTGAGCCGTTGGATCAAGAGAGACCGTGAGTCGTTGATCTGGTCTCGTCGAAGTTTCGGAACTCAAGAGAATGGAGGTATCAATCCTCCCAGAGTCGCTAAATGTGAAATCATGATGCACCTTTCACTCGAGCGCATGGTCACTGCCAACAGTCACGTGAGAGAAGGGGCTTATCTAGATGAGAGCTAGCGCCTAATTACATTGAAGCTTTAAAGCATTAAGGAAGAGCCTGTGGGTTCCATAGGACCTACGCCTTAAGAAAAAGGGGGCCCATTCAGTAAATTGAGGTTCCTGAGGGGACAAAGAGTCAATCAGACTCATTTTCTTGATCGATCCTAGATTGGGAGGATTTGCAGCCATTAGGAGAGAAGGGGGGTCTACATCAGGTACAATCTGTTCTTGGGTCAATACATCCAAAAATCCTAAAAGATAAGGAGACAGAGAACGGGTGAAGTGATGAAAAATGATAAGTATGATCTGGAGTGGCATGATGACTTGTCAAGGAGACCTCCCAATGGAAAACCTATACCTAAGGGTTACCACTTACTAAGGTGCAATGTCAACCACCAAGGTGAAACAGGGAAAAGAGAATAACTTCTAAGAAAACGTTATATAATCAAAAGTAGCTTTAAATGCAACATACTCAAATATATAAAATATTGAAGTGACACTTACGACAAATCTGACTTGTACCTCATGGATAAGGGCCCATCATCTTCCGGAAATAAGATGATGTGGTTGATTCCATCATCATGAATCCATGATGTGTGGTGGTGAAGCGGGTCTCTATCTATGCATGTGGATGTTGTCAATCATTTGTCTCTTGGTACTCCATGTCTACAACCTGAGGGTCTTGAGACATAATATCCTTAGTTATCCCTAGAAATTGGGGATAACAAGGAACACAAATTTTGAAGACAAAGGGTGGTGTCAAAAGATGCCATTACAACACTTAAGCAAATCACACTTTGAAAAGAAAATCACAATGAATATTACACATATTGATCCACATGATATTTTTTTACATGATGATAATGACCCAAGGGATCTTCTATTTATAGCCTCAATATATAACCAACTTCCATAGAATCCAAAAGATATTTTCCACATGTAACTGTCGATTGTTAGAGTTGACTCCGCCAAATCTGTGTTTTCAAGTTGGATTGACAAGGATGCTTGAGTTGACCGACTATCAATCCAAATCATAGTCAATTTTTGGGTTGTTCGATACACCACTCGACTATCTTCGATTTTTGGTTAGTTGTCTGACCAAAAGACACGTCGACTACTCAACCGAATGATGTAGTGTGCTAGTCAATTACCCAACCGAATGTATCTAGATGTAGGTCGATCGCCTGACCGACTAAACCCAGGAGATGTGTGATGAACCATCAATGTTTGATGTTCCAACATTTTCCTTCTTCTAGATAACCTAATTCAAATATTACAGATGTACTAATATTAAAACTCTAAGGTGCAAAGCCTCTTGCACCTTACGTGTTTGAATCTTATCAAGAGACAAGGTATCTTAATGATTTCACCAAAACTTGGACAAACAAAATTATTGAAGGAGAGAAATACTTATGTCTCCTTCGTAGGGTTTTACTAGAACAAATTAAACATCAACTTAAAGAAAATTACTTACTTATCCAAGTCGTTATGCCAAGAGAAACCCTAGCTACAACAAGATATCATCCAAGAAATGAAAGAGCATCCACAAACAATCCTTGTCCAAAAGATTCTCACTAGATCCAAGAAACCAAGAGAGTAGAGAGAAACCTTTTAGATCTCTCACTCAATAGTGTGAGGGAGTAGTGATAATGAAAAATGAATCCAAGTGCTTCTTCTCTATGTATGAGGTAACCAAAAACTAATTTGTCCACATATTTGAGTAAAACAACACTAATTCATGTTACAAGTGGGGCCAACCTTCAAACTAGCCTCTACAATGATAAAAACATGCAAATAATAATTCATAAAGCCACATGTATGGTGACATCAAGCCTCTTATAGGTGGAGGAGGGCCTCCCAAGGCCATGTGTCAACATCCAAGGTGCAAGCAAGGTAGGATAATTCCATCCCACCTCAAATCATCATGTGGTGTCCATGTGGAAATAAAACCCCATTATCTCCATCGAACCATAGCACATGAGATCATCATCAAGCCCAACGTCCAAGTGCAATGTCCTCCATCAAGTGGTTGGGTAAGGTGTGGGTGAACTTTCCAAAGTATGGGATTCTTTCCCATAAGTGTGCCATCATAACCATATCTATCAACATCAAGATTATATGTCCATCATCCAATGTCTAGAAGATGTGAGATCATGTATCTGACTATCGTAAGACACTAGGTGAATTAATGCTCTTCATCACACGTGCCTTATCTTGAAATAAAGGCACAATGTCATGGGTTAAATCCCAGGGGAATCCTTCCAAGTACCATGTCAAGTGCATACAAATCAAAACAAAGCATGAAATCAAGTAAAGACAATGTTTATAAGATATATCAGTCCTTATATCATACAAAGTATGTTGTTACTTAAGATATAAGCCACATAAATAGTTCACATCTAGTATCCCCTTCAAATTTCACATTAGCTCAAGAATTTATGTAAGTTGGCAAGTTTTAATATCTGAGGACCTTCATTAGATCCTATTAAGTGTGCCAACCAAAAAAGTGAAAGAAAATACCCAAGTAGAGGGATATGTCCTGGGGGAAGCAGGAAAGAAAATAACCCTTCAAGAGTAAGTGTGATAATGGTCTGTGTTAGGGTTTCTTCGTGGCTTATGGTGTTACTTAATCCATTTATATGAGCACCTTTGTGGAGGGTACGCTTTCTCTTGATTTACCACTTTTTAAGTGATACATTTTTCCAAACCCTTAGTCTACCTTTTAATTGTCCTCTTATCATATTTTCAATTCCCCTTTATAAGGTTTCAAGCTATATCATCACTCCTTTGGGACTAGGGAGAATGTGGAAAGGGTAGATCTCAAGTATGGAATAAATTTTGAGATTCCGTTATTATTATTTCTTTATTTATTTATTATTCTTTTGTTAGTAGTTGCAATCAACCTTTGGGCCTTTATCCCCCCTTTTCATGAGAGAATAAACCATGACCCATTATCGAATTTTAATACCCCGCAACAATATCCATGATGGTAAGTGTTAATTATGGTGGGGAAACAAAATGTTACCCTTGTGAGGTCCCCCCAGTAGTACACCTTTTCCTTGGGGGTGACAACATGGGACTGGGGCACAAATGAAACAAGGAAAAAAATGTAACTTCTTGAGATTATGATCCATTATCCAACTTCAACCAATGATTCCCATTCACATGCCTGGCATACCAAGCACAAAACCTTGCATGAAAAAAGGACTAACATACCTCATGGTAATGTTGGCTTACCATCTCCCATACACTTTCGTTGACTGGATGTGATGAGATTGGTTGATCTGAAGTAGAAGAGGAAAATATGAGGGGTTTTCTAGGCTACCATGGGTGGACATGTTGATCATCATCATCAACGGGATCATTGTCTTCATTGTGGGCCATGAGACAATATCTCCTTCAATTATCCCTAGGTTGGGTGGTAACATGATCTACAACCCAACAAAAGATAACTTAATTCACCCAAGATTTTCCTCCCTCTAACTTGTAAATTTACAATACCCTTGGCATTCTAAGGGATATTTTCCCCACTTGAACATATTCCCAACAAATGAGAGGTCTTCCTTTTAAATACCTCCTCCTCAACTCATTTAAAAATAAATTATTATTTAGAAAAATCTATAACAATGAAATATTAACTACTTCTAGATCCATAATTCAAGGAATACATAACCACTAGAAGGTTCTTCAAGAGCTAGGCCATTCTCCAAATAATGGTTGTTGACCTTTTCAAGGTGGGTGTAATTTCATTAGTCACATCACATGTTCTTCATAAATATGTCACTGGATCAACATATTTACCCTTAAAGCGGCCTTGGAATATCCTCTAAGTGGATCCCTCCTTCAAATGTGCCACACTCCCATTGTTAAATGATTTGACATGTGATATTGCCTTGGTTGATGTGCTATTATGTCCTTGTAAAGTGGATCTAGATGACTAAATCAAGGGAGCGCTCATCAATGTGAACGACTAATTCTCATAAAGTGGATCATGAAGATCTCATGAACAACTAAAAAATGATGAGCTCCCCTCTTTATTGTAACTAATTTTTTGGCATATGTGAAAAAGGTGGCCAACAATGGTTATAACCACCCTTAGATTATGCATTTAACCTTTTTCTTCATTAATTTTGGGTGCTACTTTAAATTTTGGTATGCCTTTGACCATGCCAAGGTATTTGCTTTGCCAAATCTCTCCATCTTCCATTGAACACCCTTCTAGGAAACCACTTTCCATGGACAACAAAATCAAACCTCAAGATGGAGTTCCCTTTAACCATGTCTTCTCACAAAATATGCATGCCTTAAAAGCCTTCAAAATATACTTAAGAAGTGGGGAATTCACTTTGGAAAGGCCTGGACTATACTTTCATGTTGGATACACACAGATAAGAATTGAGAATATATGGCAGATCAAAATGTGTTAGGTGGTCTACTTCAAATGCAATTATTCAACTATCCAAACCTAATTTGTTACATACTAGAAGATATTTTTAATGGTGGTGTAACCATTTAATGTTATGTCTAGTCTATTGGCTGCTCAAAATGATGCAATAGGTCTATGATGGTGGATTAACAGCTCTATAATGGTGATAAATCATAGCTAAAACAATCCCCTTTTTAAGCCAATTTTGTGACCACAGTCAACAATTTGTATGCCCAAACATATCTTCTTCTCACCTTTTTTTATATAAATGCATTCAAAACTTTAATATTTCTATTGATAATAAGTTGGGAGAAAACTATAGTATGGGTGTAATTTGCAACCACTCCAATCCAGTATTTTTGAGTAGAATCACAAGTTGTAGTGATGGAATTCTTGTGAACATTACTACCATGTCCAAGCGAAGCATCCTCTTTACAACATAGAATTTAGTTGGCCCAAATTATGTTAAGGTCAACCTTTAATTCTAGGGAAAAGAGAGAAATTGAACTATCATTTTGGAAAATTCCACAAGGATTCATATGTCTTCTTTCAAGTTGTCACTCTTTCGAGGTTTCATAGCCCATAGAATATGGTTGGAAATTTCCATGAGAAAGATATAATAAATCAACCCCAAATGGTTGAAACAAATATGTGAAAATATCTGCTTTATGTTGCAAAAAAATTGTGTCATTAGTGTACATATGTGGTTGGAAGTGATAATGATTTTTTTTTTAAATTATGGTTATTCCAAAGGCAACAATTCTACAATCTTAATGCTAGAGTGATCATCAGTATCATAAATAGGATCCCCATTGAAATGAAAACAACTTATATCTCATTTACGCCTTTCTATATGTATAAGGTCCTCGATATTTTCAATCTCATGACCATCATGTTATTCATCAAAAGAGAAATTAACCAAATCCAAGGGTTTCTCTAAAACCTCTTCACTTTCCAAATCATCAAAGGATTCATGACAGAACTCAAAAATATAGAAAGAAGTACACCTCGACATACCMTTGTCTTCATGTGAAGGAGAGATGGAAACTTGGATGATCTCAACATCCATATMTTCATCAAAGTCCTCCTCTTTGATGGACTCGTGAGGTTTCTCTTGTTCTTTTTTATTTGCTTGACGACTTTCTTCCTCGMTCTCTGTGAAGTTTTCATAATGAACCTAGCGAGTAGAAAAGTCACACAAATTTGCGAGAGAGAGAAGAGAGAAGAGAAAAAGAATGAGTTGTATTAATTGTATGAGTAAAWTGGTAAAATACACATGATATACTCTACATGTCTAAGTGAATGCACCATAGTAGTGATCTAGAGATATCTAGACACTCACTGACAGAAACTGATGTAACCTGTCACCTAATCCTAATTAACCAGTCCATGCAATCATTAACTGTTAAGTGAGTCACATGTGTGGAAGTTAGAGAAACACATGCAATCACAAGATGTGTTCCCTCTTGGCCACATGCATGAGATATGTGCACTCCTGGTGAGGAAACTGAGTTGGAAATGAAAATATTGGTGATAAAATCAAGCTTTCCATGCATGAGTGACCTCCACTAGTCTAACTGAGGTGTAACTGACTCTGAACTGAAGAGGGAAGAAACCCTAAATTGTAGGATAATATTATCATCTATGGAAGTTCCCTCAACATTGGACTATCAACATTAGGAAAATAATTTTGTAGGTGAGTGTGTAATATCTCCAACACCCTTGAACACTACTATGGTGTACATAATGGATGGGTCCCGACAACCAAGGTCATGTTAGGTACCCATTTTATAATGCATATTATAATGAAACATTGAAAAAATAGAGAAAAGAGGGAAAACCTAATGGACACCCCCCCCTCCCTCAAAGTACAATGCGTCAAAAATAAAGAAGGAAATACAACTGCTAAGAAGTTGTGTCCTTCACTCCAAGAAGATCGTGTAGAAGGTGGAGCTTCTACTCAATAAATGTATTGGTGAAGATGTCTGCAGTTTTCTTGGAAAATGGATAGTATTGTAAATCAATGATCTTTTCATGTAACAACTCTTTGATGTAATGTATATGGATCTTGATGTGTTTAGTCCATTTTCGTTGCATTGGGTCTCTGCAAAACTTGAGAGTACTACGAATGTCGCACAAAATGAGAGTCAAATGGTGGAACTTTATGTCGAGCTCAACAAGAAAGTTTTGAAGCCAAAGTGCCTGAATAATGATGTTGATCGGTCTTCTGTACTCAACCTCTGTTGATGATAAAGAAATATTTGACTACTTTTTTCTCGACCAATAGATGAGACCAGAACCCAAACTAAGCACGTACCCAAAAGTGGACTTGCGATATATGTTATCACCGACCCAATTAGAATCAGTGAATCCTATGATATCCAATGAACAACCTATTTCAGAGTGGATCCCATAACTTTTGGTGCCCTAAACATATCAAAGGATGCACTTGGAAACCTTTCAATGTACCTCATGTGGCTCCTGCATATACCTAGAAACTACCCCTATTTCATATGAGATATTTGACCAGGTGTGGTTAAGATATAGAAGGCTCCCCACAAGTTGTCAATAAAATGTGTTGTCCACCATTGGTGTATCCCCTCCACCATCAAGATGCAACCTAGACAAAAAGGGTGTGGTTGTTGAATTGAAATTGATCATGTGGAATCTAACCAAGATATATTGGGCATAATTATACTGAGATAGCTTGATTCTTGAAGCATCTTGACTAATCTCAATACCAAGAAAATAGGACAGTGGATCCATGTCCGTCGTAGATAACCAGTCGTGCAGAATTTCTTTGACTGCATCAATTGTTGAGGCCTAACTTCCTTTGATCAGGATTTCATCAACATATAGAACTAATATTATCAAGGAGTGTAAGGTTCTCATCATGTAGATGTTTAGATCTTATTTTCATCTAAGAAAGCAAGTAGGCATCCATCTTCGCATGCCATGCTCTAGGCGCCTGCTTGAGGCCATAGAGTGACTTTTTTAGTTGACACACTAAGGATGAGCTCTATATGAACCCCTCAGGTTTCTCCATGTAAATATCCTCTGAGATATCCCCATGAAGAGAGGAATTCTTCATGTCAATCTAGTGAAATTCCCACCCCCTAGTTGTTTCAATGGAAAGGGCCAATCGGATGGAGTCCATATTTTCTATGGGAGAAAAGGTCTCATCATAGTCTATCATGTGGATCTGCTAAAAAACTTTAGCAACCAATATTTCCTTATACCTACTCACATGTCCATCCACTACCTTCTTGGTCCTGTAGAGCCATTTGCATCTGACAAGCTTCCTTTCTGAAGGAAGAAGAACCAGATCCAAAGTTTGGTTCTTGAGGAGAGATTTGCACTCCTCCTACATAACATCTTTCTAGAAGGGATTCCTTGTAGCCTCTATATAGGTATGTGGTACTTAAGCTAGAAAAATATAGAAATTCATGGGAATCATCGGTTTGGTAGTTGTGAGTACATGATGAGGATCCTCAAACTAAGACCTCATCCTCCTCTGATCTCTTGGATCCCCCACAATGTCTCCTACTTCTTGTAGGGTGGTCTATTCTCACTTTGGAATCTATGGTGGATCAACATATGCGTGCTCATCATCAACATGCTCATCATATTCTAAATCAAATTTAGAGCTCAAATATGAACCATGATCTGAGTGAGTGGACTCATCGTCACTGGTGTCTGGTGTAGGAAGTGTACAGAGGTATCTACATGTGGCTTTGATGTTACATGCAAGGGATTTTACTTAAACTGAAAATTGTTCTCAATGACGATCCTTTCAGTAAAGGGATCAATTAACCTATAACCCTTCATAACCATTTGAATATCCCACAAATATGCATGTGGTACTATGTGGATATATTACTTTCCTCTTTTTAGAGCGTACATGGGCCCATGCGCTCGATCCAAATATTCAGAATTGGGTGACTTCCAGTTTTCTTCTGCTCCATGCCTCAAAGGGAGTCTATTCCTTGAAAAATCTATGAGAATATTTGTTATGAATGTGGTTATAAAATTTAAGTGCATTGGCCCAAATCTTGGGCAATATATATCATGCATGCAACATGCAAGTGTCCATCTCCTTAAGGGATTTGTTCTTTCGTTCGGCTACTTTTTTCTACTACAGAATGTAAGGTATTGTGTGTTGCAGTTGTATATTTTCCTCTGAACAAATATGTTGGACATGTTGGTTCACATATTCCCCCCCATTGTCTATGCAAAGGATTTTTATCTTTCTCCCAAACTAATTCTCTGTATGTGCTTTTAAGTCTTTGAGATGCTCAAAAACTTCAGGCTTCTACCTGATAAAATACACCCAAGTGTATCATGAGAAATCATCAATAAATGTAAGAACATACAATGCTTTGTTGATGGATGAATGACGAAAGTGTCCCATCAGATCACTGTGGATGAGGTCTAAAGGAGAGGAGACCCTCCAGGACTTCCCTTTCTCAAACTTATCTTGAGAATGTTTGCCAAGAATGAATCTTTGAAAAACTCCTTTTGAAAAGTGTATTCTGGGAAGTTCAATGACCATATCCTTGTTTACATAGTCGTTGCATGTATTTGAAGTTTATATGGACGAATATCTCGTGCCATAATCTACTAGAATCATCAACAAGCATCAGTAGTAAATTAGAATCGGATTTAGTAATGAATTTACTGAAAGTATACAAACAATATTGGTGGTTTACCTCACCAACAAAAATCATGGAGTTATCATGCATATTAAATATGGTTATGGAATCAAGTGTAAACTCCACCATATTGCCTGTACCAAAATGTGTTATATGATAAACTGAGAGAAAATTAAATGAGATTTTTGGAATACGCAAGATGTGCTCAAAACTTATGTGTTGGAATTCTACTCTCCCTTGGCCAATGACCTCAATTGGGGCATCATCTCCCATGAGGATGGGAGCACCCATACATGCATAAATAGAATATAAAACATTTTATATTGTTGCAATATGATGGGATATTGCGCCTGAATCTAAGATCTATGCATCAGGAGAAGAGTTAATGGAAATCAATGCATGAGAGTTACCACCACATTTTGTTGGTGCTTGATATTTTGACTTCTTCTTGGAAACTTCAGGAATATGATCCTCAAGGTTGTCCTTCTAAAGAATATGCACCATCTGATCAATTTTTTTCTTTGTGCACGCTGATTCGGGATGATAGTCACGGTTGTAATAATCACATTTGTTCTTCCCTTTCTTTTTCTTTTCCACATTTGGACCCTAAAGAATCATCGAAGGGTTTGGATTACCCTTCCTTATTTTTCTTTGCATGCACCTTTCCCTTTCTTTTCCGCTTGGATTTTGAATTGAAAGTGTTGTTGCTTTCATGCACAACAAGTGCAGGCACATTGGGTCCCTTGACTATCCCCATTTTGATGAACTTATCTTGCCCATGCGTGAGGGATTCAATAAACTGATCCAATTTCATCATTTTCTAGGTTTCTCCTAAAGTGAATCTATTTGTATGGAATGATGAGGAAAAAACAACATAATCTAGACCAAGTTTTTCAAAAATAGAAAGGATTAATTAATTGTGTTGAGTGGATTTGTCTATTCCACATCCCTTTAGATGAAGGAGTAGGGACTTAAACTTCATAAATAAGTCCTAGGTGTTATACAAATTCCTTAGATCTAAAACTTCGTAAAGAATTCCTAGATGTTATCAGAATTCCTCGGATCTAAGGAATTCAGCTCGACCTCAAGCATATGGCCTCTCATTTTGTCCTATTTTCCAAAGAGATCCTCCAACTTTGTACAAATATCATTTGGTGTAGTACAATATTCAATGTGAAATAAAATCTTGAGGGACATAGACACATAGAGGAGGTCATAGGCCTCATTCATGTGGTTGAGATACTTATTCTTCTTGATAGCATAAGTTGGCTCCACCTTTGTATCCATTGTAATCCAGTACAAGCCTCTGCATCTGAGTTGATGCTAAATTTTTATCTTCTATTCGAAGTAGTTATGAGGCATGAGAAGTATTTTCGGTGAGTAATCCATATTTTCTAACTGCATCTTCCTCTTGTATCTAAAAATAGAAATGATTATGTTATTTCTCCTAACAATCAAGGCTTTGATACCATGTGAAGTTTTCACATTGAACCTAGCTAGTATAAAAGTCACACAAACTTGTGAGGGAGAGAAGATTGGAGAGAAAAAGAATGAATTTTATTAACTGTATGAGTAAAATGGTAAAATATGCATGATATACTCTACATGGCTAAGTGAATGTGCCATAGTAGTGATCTAGAGAGATCCAGACACTCATTAACAAAAACTAAAGTAATCTTCTGCATAGTCCTAGTTAATTGGTCCATGCAATCATCGGTTAACTGAGTCACACATGTGGAAGTGAGAGAAACACATGCAATCACATGATATGTTCCCTCTTGGCCACATGCATGAGATATGTGCACTCCTAGTTGTTGAGGAAAATATATGAATGATCTTACTCAAGCATTTTCAGATTTTGCTTGGCTAAAGAAAAATATACGGGAATCTCACCCTATGTTTATAGCCAACAAAAATAACATCCTAAGTCACAAGTATTAATTACTGGTGCTTAGGCTAGTCTTTTATCAATAAAAATCTTGCTGGAAATTTACTTTTTATGTAATTTTATGAATATAACAGTTGTTGAAATAAATGTAAAGACAGAAGTAAAGACACCAAGATGATAATCAAGACAAATGGGACATAAAACAATCCTTTGTTTCATTCCAATTCACCAAAGAGTCATTTTCTTTACAAAATTTCATATAGAAATTTTGGACCAAAGTCAAACTTAGACATCCCCGATGGAACATCCAAAAGGACCTCTGACAGAAAACCAAAACTGAACTCTAAAAGTTGGATCAACTTGCCACAGATTGTTTCCCACTCGACGCTGCACGATATCCTTTGTCAGTCATGAAAACTAATTCACAAATAGACAAGTCTACATAGACTATCAAAGATAGATCAACACCTATGAAAAACAAGTGTCTGAATGATGTAATTCAACCCTGAATATTGTTGTCTACAATAATACCCTGCTATCATAAAAGAGAATTAGGCTTGTGATGACTAAATGAATGAATTAAAACTAAACTATCTCAACATAAACTCAAAGAGAAAACCTTAGTATGCTTCTGATTCTATCCTCCTCTTGTTCCTCCCTTTTCTTTTGCCTTTAAACAAATTAGAGTTGGTTGAAGTAGTTGAACCAACTCCTTAGTTAAGTTAATTAAAAGACTCAATCAAATTTTAGTTAGGGGGAAAAGTAATAAACATAACAAGGGTTACAATAAATAATAACTAGTAGGTGGGACCCCTTGTGACTCCCTTTAGCTCTTAACAATCATAACATAACTAGTTAGTTAAGCAAAATACACATCCTTGTGACTCCCATCATCATATCAACATTTGAAAATTTATCTCATGATACTTGAAATTATTTCCAAAAAAATATTACTCATATATCCCAAAATAAAACGTGTTGTCCAAAAACTTTTGACATCAACTGTCATCAACAATAGATAAAATAAAAACTCAAAAGCCATATTTACCATTCTAGGATGCAATATTTCCTTGATTGTTGTTGTCACCTTTTGATTTTCATGAATTTGTCTTTGGCTACACTGACCCTTTAGGCCTAATCTCGTTGATCATGTGGGAACAATTGTCCCTCAAATGCATTCGTGAAGACACGGATTTGTGAGAGCCATTGGAGAGTGAGGAAGGGGCAACAATGGATTTTCCTTTGTCAAGGGCATGGTGGGCCTCATTTTTCAACCTTTTCTAGCATGAGAGGACTGCAATGGTGAGTGGGGGGTAGCTTGGACAATGGGGTTAAATGGGGGGGGAGAAGGTAGGGATAAATTAGGCCAGCCACGATGTTGGGAGACTGTCGGGAGGACAATATCTTGCCATCCATCATTTTCAAGAACCTCGAGCTGCAATGAGATGTGAGGAGGCACAAGGATACCAAGGGCTTGTGAAACTTGGAAAGGAGGGATTTCGGGCCTAGGTTGGACCACTCCTTTCCCAATCCAATTGAAAAATTTGGCCTGAAACAAATGTCCAAGATCTTGCGAGTCAACATCAAAATGTATGGAGAACCTTGGCCTTCTTGGGCCTCTTTTCCAGTTACCTCTCCCTCGGTTTCCTTGGCCATGGATACCTCGGATGAAAAAACTAATTCTTGCATGCATGATTGATTAGAAAATAGTCTTTTAAATAACCATACATGAAAACTCTTAAAAATATGAAATATATTTGGCTCATCAATGTATCAAACTCATGTAATCCAATCCATACAAATTGTTTAACTGTTAATCAATGAGAAGGGGTGAATAAAGGGTCCTGGGATATGTGAGGGGTTTGTATTGAGCGAAACATGATAGGATGAGGGGGGGGATGGTTACTACTCAAATACAACAACAATCAACTGCAAACCAAAGAAAACATCATTGTAATTCAACCAAGACATTGTTGATGCCAACTACTTCAACACAAAAAATTTCTTGATTGTAATCAATTTTAGAACAGGGAGTGAAAAATGAATGTGGGAAGGCGATGGGGTTGTAATTAACGAAAAGATAAATAATGGTGGGGAATGAGAGCGGGTATTGTTCATAAAATTAATTAAGTAATCCATATAATCATTCTGTTAAAAGTAGATACACCAACCAAATGATCATTGTGACCCAATAACAATTACTGTGTATTAACTAGTTCATTGTTCATAATCAAATATCTAACATAGTTCCATCAACAAGACAATATGCATTCCACAACAATATATAAGGGAGTTCTATTCCTCTTATTTATCCAATTAACATCTTATAACAATTCTCAAATGTATAATAGTAATCATTTCCACTCTATTAATCATCAAAATCAACCACTTCCCACACATTACTTCAATCATCAAATACACTCAAAAGTCTTGTTTCAAAATTGAAATGAAGTTATACTGTCACTGCAATCATTCCTGTCATTTCAAATGCATGACATTCGTTAAACATACATAGTGGACAGCCAACCCAATAATTCATATTTAAATTGAAAAAACCCTGACTCGCCATTTAAACAGACAGACAACAACCACCATTCCAACTCATGCTATGCTATAGAAAACACAAAATAATTCAATCAACGCAAGTGTAATTCTATGATTGTACAAGCCCAATTCAAAGCAACTCTAAATAATCAAAATGTTGGGCTATCCATCCAATTTAATGAGGCATCAATAGCAGGTCTGACTTTATAAACACCGAACAAACTGCAACAAGCCATGTTAAAAAACTCTATGATTATCTCTGGGTGCAACCAAAAATATCTGTAGAATATAGAGTGGATAACCACACCATAATTGCCACAATGCGACATGCCCTTTTGAAAAATTCAAAACACACAGTCACAGTATCATTAACTCAACCTATTGTGCCGAGCTATCAATCCAACACAAGAAAATAGCAACAAAGTTGCTCAAATCAATCAAACTGTAACAAATCATACTGTGTAAAAACTTGTGCCCATTCTTGATGACGCAATCAAATAACCATAGCATATATAGTGGGTGGAAATGCCATAAACACCCCAACTTCAATAATAATTTGGCCATTAAAAACACACAACTACAGTAACCATTGACTCATGCTTATAGGAACACCACTCATACCAGTTAACCATGTTGGGCTTAACCACCCAATGATAACAATTACAATGACTAGATGCCAAAACCAACACCACTGTCATACAATCAACAGGGTGAACCAATAATCAACTCTACACCTATCTATAATAACCAATAGTAAACCCAACAGGCCACAACTGTCTTCTCTATCAACCCTCGGGCTTGAGGAGTCAAGGTTTTGTTCTGTGAACCAACACAAGGAGGATAGATTCAACTCTTCTCAATGGTGAAAACCTCTAAGACCAATGGTGCACACACAGAGAAAACCACAATTCATTTCATGGACAGGGTGACCAATCCCACGACAGGAGAGGCCCTAACAGAAGAGAAAGGCTCCAATTTAGCTTGGTAGTGATACCTATCACACAAAGGGTATAACCCTCATGGCTCTCCAGTCAACCAACTACAACACTGAGGTGAGAAAAGGGCCGAGAGGAAGCAATATAACCCACTGCACGACCAACGAAAACAACCCATTGCCCAAGTGAACAATGTGCAGTGACACAAAGTGCTTCTAACCATTAAACCCCATAAAATCCAAAGACTGGGTATGGTGATACGAAATGTGTGAAGATAACAAGTCATTCAAGACCAAGCGAAACCCTCCAACTAAACCAGCAAGGATGACAGAAATCCTTTATGGCTGCTAACACTCGGGATGACCAATAACATTGTGACTTTGACATCATTGCAGAGAAAACCATCAACACTTCATTCCAAAAAATCACAATTTTACACAGTTGCAATACTTAAGGAAAGCACAACCCATACATTTGAGCCAATATCCATTTCATAATAGAGAAGACTCATGGATGGCCAAGAAAAGACATACTTATAATCCAAGCACTTTAAACGCGAGCTGATTGAGCGGTTCCTCCTTGCTTGAGAAAATTGGAGCATAACCACAACAACAAGGTTGAACAATAGCCCGACTAGGGTGGCGGCCAACGGAAGGAGTAAGGGTGACATGCAGTAAATGCATTTCACCTCCACCCATAGTCAATTAATTCATTAGTACGCGCCAGTCATTAATCCATTAACCATTTATTTAAACCATGCATTGGAATTGGCATCTATTACTTGTCAAACGTGCCACCTACATCATACCTTCCATTTCCAACTTGACCATAATACATATAAACTAAATAATCCAATTAAGTAAACCATGTATTGAACCATCACCAATAGCGCGAACCATATCAGACTTATGCCATAACACAAATCACCACTTCATATAACTCAATAAAATCACATAACCATTAGCTTATTGTTATGTTAAGTAATGGCCATTTAAAATTCAATGCATGTAGAGTAGCATATAGCATAGTTTTAAATTCTTCCCTTTGCATTTGTTGCATTTCTTTTCATTTCTTTCCAATTGCTTGTATATGTTGTTGCTAACATGTTTATTATGCAGGTCTCCTAGTAACAGATCCAATAGCAGATAGCAGTGATAACAAGGATAACATAGGCCGTTGTGAAATAAAACTTGAGCCTAGAGCAGCATAAAAACACAGAACCTACCTTCTCAATCGCCAATAAACCAATATTATATCACCATGTAAGCAGTTTTGAACAGTAGCACAACATCAAATAAGCACCAGACCTGATCTCCAATTTACAAGGAGGTCCCACCTACTAGTATTATTTAGCTTTTATAATAATAGGCTTTAGCAACACTTTGCGGGAAAAAATTCGTTGCAATTTTAATCGTCAACAAACTGGAGACTCCACAGGGATCAACATATTTAGAACTCAGAACTCATGGTTTCCTAGACCAAGAACAACATGTCAAAAAGATATAACCAGGAATATTATGCAACAGGGGGAAGTGAGTGGATTTAATGGAAAGATGATCGGGAATTTGGGAATAATTCATGAAAAGTGTTAAGTATGAGGGGTTTTTACCACTGTATGCATAATCATTCGACCAGAATCTGCTCTTAACTTTAAGGAGAAATTTTTTTAGACTTTCTCTTAAAATATGAATGGATGAAGAAATGGAAAAAAGAAGCGAGAGATAACTAATTGCTTAAAAGACGACAATGGAAATATATAACAATTTCAAGGGTCCTTCAGAGGAGACATCATAACAACTATGTAAGCTTGATTTTTATTGACTAACAATGCCTTGTAGGAGTGTCACTATGGAAGAATCGATCCAACATCCTATCTTGACCAAATTAACTAAAAGATGATAGGAAACAAAATCATGACATAAGTAAAAATGCAGAGATTAAAACAACATCAATAAAAGACAAAAATGAAGAAAACAACAAGAAAAGTTTTAACTTAGAAAGCCGAAGTCAAACTACTGTAAATAAATAAAAAAAGCACAAAAAAAAGCAGAGCTGGGCTACTAGTATACAGAAAGTCCAGACATCATTAGAACTTTTCATGTTGGTCCCTCGCAATATTTCAAGCGAGGGAAGTTAGCGTTGTTGGAAAATAATTCCTTCTGTAAATCCTTTAATATGTAAGAGTTAGTGTTCAAGACAAAATCAATTTGGAAGGCACCTAACACTTGGAATTCTGATGTAATTATCAGCCTTTTGAAGCACACAATTAAATCATCACGATAGATATGGAGACTGACCAATTCATCAAGAGTAGTGTGGATAGGTCTTTTAAAAGTGGTACCTTCATTAGATAGGCCCGAAAGCAGGTATTTATAAGACATAGTACAACAATTACTAACAAAAGTGGTTTTGTGAACATTTTCCCTTCTTACCTTGGTTTTATTGTAACCCAAAATTTCGTCAAGTAAGGGCTTCAACTGTGACTCTAAAGCTTGTTGCAGAATTAATCCTATATTGAAGGGGGGGGGGAATATTTCTCATAATAGCTAGACTAAAGGTACGAAAACTAAAGCATGTTCTAATATGATCAGCGACCTTAGGCCCCTAATTTGAAACCCACTCAGAGTGGGATGGAAAAATGATCCCAGCCTTTAAGAAAATTCCCAACTCCCTTTGAAAGGTTGCTTTAAGTACAGGGTTAACATATCCTTGTTTCTGCATAACTAGTTTCATGATTTCCTTGATGGAAATATCATTTTGTAGGAGACTAAGATCAAAACCATGAAGATCCTCATACGACCAATCAAAAACCTTTTGAAATCCACCAAGTAGATTGGCAAATTTCATTACTTATTTATCAGAATATTGGGTACCTATGTTATTGTTCGTTGAAGATTCAAGTGCCCTAATGTTCAAGGTGATGGTTTCACCCACCTTCATTTGTAGCTCCTCTTCTTTTTGTTTTTCTTTATTGCCCACATCACTCAATGAAAACGAACTCTTAAGAGGAGTCAAGACTTTAGGAATCTTATTGTTTTCTATGGGGATAATTTCCTTTTTCTTAAGAGGTTCATATTGAATGAGAGCAACAATGATCTCATTGTTAGGGAGGGCCTACCCAGATTCTACATTGTCATGGATATATGGACGATATAGAGATTGAAAAGAACAATCACGCCTGTGAGGCAAAATTTGTTGATTACGAGAAGATGCAAAGACAACTAACCGATCAGCCATTGAATTCAACTCCCTATTAACATGAGTGATTTTTAAAGATAGAAGGTTCGAGATAAGTGCCCCAACAGTTTGGGAGTATCATTCCATCATCTTGTTGCTAGGAAAGCACATTTTATGTATCAAGTTCACAACAAGCTCAGAATCTCCAAAAACTGAAAGGTGACCACAACCAAGATTAAGGGTGTTTTCAATGCCTAATAATAAAGCTTCGAACTTAGTGACATTGTTTGTACAAAAAAACTCTAACCTATAAGACATATTATGAATTTTTCCTGCAGGGGAAACCAAGATAATGCCAGCCCCATTACCTTCATTAGAGCATGAACCATCAAAGAGAATATGCAACATATCATCATCTAAATCATTTTTTTCCAAAGGAATATTATCCTCTTCGGCAAAGATGGAATACACTCCTAGGTCCTTTTTGATATAGTTTACGCTAGGTTGCAGAACACTCTCTATGTAGGGTGAAATTCTTCCCTCTCTAAGGACTATAATGTTCTTACCATTCCGAGGAATGGATAAATGTGTCCCGTCGAGTGAGAGATATCCACATGTTAAGGAGTTCCAATCTCTTCCCAAGATAATTGAGTAATTTCTTACAGGCATATAAATTACCTGAATTCTGAGGGTTTTCCTTATCTCAGGATGAGTGCATAAAACCAAGGTCACATCCTTAATCTTGCCTATGGTTGTTTGTTGTGGACTATTATAGGAGAGAATTCTTCTGGCATTTTCATTTGTACAATACAAGTCGAGCTCTTCCATAATAATCTTCGACATCACACTTGGACTCGAACCACCATCAATGAGGTAGCAATGGGAAATATTATCCATAATCTTTATAGAAATATAAAAAGGGGGATTTTTTACAGGGTATATAAAGTTATGTACACCTACTTTATTTACAGAAGAATCCTCTTCGTTTACCTCTTTGGAAAGATTGGATACAATGAAAGTTTTTCCTTCAATGAATTATTTCAGATGCATATGTTGTTCAGGGACGATAACCATGTCTAGAAGGGTTGCATCTGCTTTGATGTTGGCCAATTGATTAAAGATATTGTATTTGGAAGAGGGGAGAGGGGGAGTGATTCCTTGTCTCTCAGGAACCTTAGTAACCTGGAGAATAGCAACAATTGAGGATGAGCTCAGGCTAGAAGAACTGCGGGGAGTATCAAATTTTCCCTTGGGAGCATAGGCTTTGTTCCTAGTATTGATGACCATGATATCTTATGGCTTTGAAAAATCTAGGACAGCGATGGTAGCTTCTAGTGTTTTACCAAAGATCTTATCTCTGACACTCTTCTTTACCTCACATGTGGTTTCTTCGTGGTGTTCCTCACAAAATTTACACCAACTTCAAGGCAGGATAGCTTTAGGCTAAAAATTGTTTTCAACCAGATTTCTAAAGGGAGGCGCAGAAGAGGATGAAGCTCCATGAGTGAGAGGAGAGGTGATTCCTTTCCGCTCATATGCTATAATACAATTGTTCATGTCTTGTACTAGTTGTAAGAGGGTGGACATGTCTGTCTGTCTAACTGATTCTCCCTGGGGAAGACCAGTTCTTTCAAGTTGTTCTTCATACTCTAAGAAAGTGTGCAGAGTGGAACCGAGATTATCAATGGATTTTTCCTCAAGCCTATGACGGTAGGGGGAAGGAAACGCATTGTAGTAATGCATGAAAGAGACATGGTTCTGGGGCCGGATGAGTTCGGTGATTTGATTGTATAACTTGGTGAAACGCAAGTTAAAGGACTTGATGGTCTCACCATCCTTATAGGTAACGTTATTATACTCCCATAACTTATCAGCTGGGATTTTAGATTGCCCATTAGTGGATCGGAACCAATATATTAACTCCTCCCAAGTAGATAGAATCTTAGGAGGAAGGTCAAAGAAATCGGCCACAACCTTTCCCTTCAAGGAATTAACGAATAAGTGCATGCACGTGTCATTCTCATTGGCCCCTATGTTATGACAAGCATTAGAAAATGCCACCAGGTGTTCATTTGTAGTGACAGTGTTATTTCCTAAAAACATAGGAAGATGTTCTTTAAATTTAGGAAGTGGATGAGTAACATGTGTTAGGCTAAGAGGAGAGGACACGTGCCATGGTGTAGTTGTGGTGTATTCTTCGAACTGGAAAAACCCATACTTTTTAATGACTTTAGTGGGATTTGTGGTAGATTGGATAGGGATATGTGGCTATATAAGCTACCAATCACTGATGATGATGAATATTGAGAAGATAAAGCATTCCCAGTGCCACCAGAGCCACCACTAGATGCCATCTTGTGGATAATAGATGAGGGAAAGAAAGATGAACTGGATGAATCAGACAAAGTTCTCCTTAGAGCACTTTGTTGGGCAGATAACACCATGTTTCTTCTTCCTATTTCAGCAATAGGATTGATTTCAGGTGACAAGCCTCTTCTTCTTCTAGAAGCACGAGAGTCCAAGGACATGAAATAAAGGCCAAAACTTGAAGAAACACAAGGGTTACTATTGATTTCTAGCTTGTCTACGTCTAGCTTCCAATTGTTATTGAGCACTAATATCTCGTTCAATTGTTGCCCAAGAATGGTTAAGATCAGCACGGGTGTTAGAAGTGTCTAAGATGGTATTAAACAGATTCAAAGCAATGTTGGTTTGATCTTGAAGACCGAGCTCAATATTGGGTTGCCTTGCAACATGAACAATCATTAAGAATTAAACATTCAAAGAATCAATATAAAAAAAATAAAGATGTATCGATGAAAATCAAGTATAAAAATTAACCAGAGAGATATCGAAGATCTCCCCAGTATGGTCGCCAAATAAATGTTGAGGAAAATATACGAATGATCTTACTCAAGAATTTTCAGATTATGCTTGGCTAAAGAAAAATAGACAAGAATCTTACCCTATGTTTATAGCCAACAAAAATAACATCCTAACTCACAAGTATTAATTATTGGTGCTTAGGCTAGTCTTTTATCAATAAAAATCTTGCTGGAAATTTACTTTTTATGTAATTTTAGTAATATAACAGTTGTTGAAATAAATGTAAAGACAGAAGTAAAGACACCAAGATGATAATCAAGACAGATGAGACATAAAGCAATCCTTTATTTCATTCCAATTCACCAAAGAGTCATTTTCTTTACAAAATCTCATACATAAATTTTGAACCAAAGTCAAACTTAGACATCCCCGATGGAACATACAAAAGGACCTCTGACAAAAAACCAAAATTGAACTCTAAAAGTTGGATCAGC
>SNQJ01S0088540.1:0-10400 GCA_010110895.2 Picea sitchensis
CCTGATGATGAACGATACAAGTCGGGCCCAAATAAACCCCTCAATATCTCCTGAACTCTCTGTCACCCCTATCTGGCTACTCGGGCTGGCATAACACTCTGAAATGTTGTAATGTTATAATGTCCCAAAATGGGGACATTACACTATGATCACTGTGACTTATGAGCCCATGGAGGGCGTACTTGTTGATGTTGCAGGGCCACACCCGATGGACAGGTACACATGGGGAGATGATTAGTTCGAACCTCCATAGGGCTAAAAGCTCACCAGATAGATGTTGAGACCCCAGCCAGGGGCAAAGATGGATCAGGGGTTTGCACTGGAGAGAGAGAAGGACGTTCCACAAGGGACAGCTAGGCAGGCCTGGACCCATGGGGGTCTTGCCCTTCTCACCATGATGTAGGCCTTGGAAGGCCCATAACGTCACCTATGTGACCCATGACGTCACCCAGCGTTTTGGACACTTTGGAGGCAGTTGTGTGTCAAGTGGCATGTGTGGCAGGATCCAGAGGCCCAAGGAGGCCTAACGTTTTGCTCCTAGAGGCCAACGTTGCCCTAAGAAGGCCTAACGTCACCCTAAAAGGGTATGACGTCATCTTTACAGCTTGATTTAGGGTTTTATTATGTCATTTAATGTAAAAACTGGATATTACATGTAATTGGCCATGTCAGCCTTTTTGACCTAATTCTGGTCATTGATATTGTATAATAAGGGTTCTAGCCCTTGTATTTTTCATCATCTTTCACTCACACTTGTGAGGACTGAAATTTGCGTCCTATCTAGGGTTTCTTGGCTGAAGTTTTAGGCGCACTTGTTGAGGTAGGCTAAATTTGGAGTATTTTGGAAAGTTTCTTGGTGGATGTGTTCAACTAGGGTTTTACTTGATGATTCTTGATGTATGTAAGTGAAATTTCTGCAAATTCTTCTTAATTGAATGGTTATAGTCATTTTTATCTTGCATTTACATTGAGATTATGAAAGTGCTTGTTTAAACCCTAGGAAGACTAGCACATGTTATTGTCCTAGCTTTAAAAGCCTTCACCTACTAGATCTTGTCAAGAGGTCGATTTTCTTGAAGCATTTGCTAGGGCCTTGCCATTGCAACACCCTAGTTTTACTTGCTTCATCTTAGTCGTTTTTTGCTTCATCATTGAGTTAAAGAGGAAGGAAATTCTACTAAGGCTTAGGGTTACCTACACCTTAGTAGCTAGTTTCCCATAGGGTATTGATAGTTGAAGCCTTGGGTTACCAATACTCCAACTATCAATCTCTCTTGTCTTTGACTCTCCTATTATCATTTTCCTTCAACATTTGTTGCCACATCATTGACTCTGTTTGCCCTAAAGCATTAGTCTAAGTCTTCTTATTGAGTGATTGATCAAAACAACCATCAAAACCTATACCTTGAGCTTCCTACTAACCATTTCTAACATTAGAATAGCCTAACCTACTAACATTATTGTTGTTGTTACTAAAGTAAGCTACAACCATACATTACAGCATTAAAAGCTTCTAAAAAGCAATTGAAAAGGTTGATTAATGCATTACCTTGTTTGCTTCTAATAAATGCTAGTATTATTAATGGTTGATTATTCTCAGTCATTTTGAAGTTGTTTCAAGGCACTTATTGTGAAGTATTGCCTCATAAATATTGTTGTTATAATTTTTTGTTTACTTCATCATTATCAACCAATTGCTTTATTTGAGAAAGTCTATGGTTTTATGAAGTGCTAACTAGCAAGTTGTACTTGCAATATATATATATATATATATAGTTTCTTGTGGCTTTGCTCCAGGAAGGTACACCTTGATATATTATTATTTCATTGGTTATAAAACCGAGACTTTCTAATCAGTGGTGACTTGTGAGAGGGGATCTTTTATTAGCCATTTTGACCTTGCCTTCTCAAGCCCCCAGGTCACCAGGAACGTCTCCCCTGGGCCTACAACCCTAAATAGAAAGAGGAATCCTATTGAGGTGACAGTGATAGGATAACCTCAAGTTACGCCAATTTGCTTTCCTTTTACCTTTCCTTCTATCAAAGTACAAATTGCGCGATAACAGGGGTAACATACCATTCCTTTTCATACTTAACATTTTTCATCTTGAATCCTTCCATTGTCCTATCCCCTACAAGTGGTTATTACATGTATCCCAAAAAGGTTTGTTCCTTCATTCTCCTATGGGAAGAAGGGACTAGAATGCCTGAGGTTGGTGCAGCTGGTAAGAAAGAATGTTAAAAGCATGTCATAAATTCAAAATGCAAAAGAATATTGGGATATGAATGACAAATCAAAAGCCAAGAATAGCTTGAGCTCTACCCCCTCGCTATGAGGCATTCACCCCAAGTCCTAATGCACTGAATGCATATCAAATTAAAAGGACTTAATTGAATCCCAATAAAAATAAATGCATGAACCTGAAAAGGGGACTTGCAAAGCAGTAAATGAATATCAAAATGCAAGAAGGGGTTCAGAATACACACACTGTCGAGGAAAGGGTAACTCAAGCACCAAGCACTCCCTCTACAAAGGTGCTCATGGAGATGAACCCACACGTGGCCTTGCATGTCAATAACACCATGACCATGAAGTAAACCCCATGTCACATCATTCACATATACTTACACTTACACTTTGATGGATTTTTCGGGAACTACTCCTCTAATTGGGTACTAGCACACTTAATAGGATCTTGTGATGGTCCGCCCATACCTAAACTTGGAAAATTGCATAAAGTCTTAAGCTAGTGTGAAGTTTGAAGAAGATACCTAATGTGAATTGCTTGTGTGGCTCTTGTATTAGATTGTGGCTTACTTTGTATGATTCTAATGACTCTTGTTCCTTATAATGGTTGGTCTTACTTGATTCTATGAACCTTACTTGATGATGATGCACCTTTGATGTGGTCCTGGAGGACGTTTCATGATCATATCTGGCATTGTATGGAGGACGTCGCACCTTTGATGATGAGCGTTGAGTCATGTGATGACTTGACATGCTCCTTGATACCCTCTAGCACCTCCTAGACCTCGGACATTGTAGATTTGAGTTAGGGCGTTGCGAATATTGCTTGACATGTCATCTAGAGGGTAGGAAGCACCAAGCATGGACATTGCACCCTTGAGGATATTGTGGCTTGGTTTGATGATGCACTTGACGAGGATTGTACACCCCTTTGGAGAGATGATTGATCCCTTCCCATGCTTAACGTTGGCATTTTGACCTAGGACGTTGGAGATATAGAGGATGATGTCATGCTTGGAGTGATTTGATAGTAGCTTGAGCCAACCTAGCATTTATGACGATGAGTTGGCACCTTTTGATGAGCAAATGTGACCTTCTTGGTGAGGAGGCATGACCTTTGAGGTATTTTGCACCTTTTGAGGAGACATGCGTCACCTTCCTTGGAGACTCTCACACCCACACGTGTGACCTTTGTTAGGGAGATGTTTTGATGTTTTAGCATTATATCTTTATGTTGGAGGTTGTTTTGGGGGTCGTCTTGAGACCTATCCACCTTGTATCATGGATTTATTACATTTTAGGGGATTTTAGAGAGATAAGGCACTAGGCTTGTCTCATATTTATAGAGGATGTTTTTCTCATTTGTAAATCAGAACTCATCTTGTGGAGAACTACTACACTTGTCTCTTATCTTTCTTTCTCATCGTGGAGTACTTGTGCGCACTTTCTTGGAGATGATCTAGTGGATGATTTTCATGTTTCTTGTGGATGATTTATGTTAGGGTTTGTTTCATGCTCAACGATTTGAATAGTAAGTGTTCTTTTCAAACCTTTGGTGGCTTATTCTTGGCGTATTAAGTAAATTGTTTTATCAAAGTGGTGATAATTGCATGCTACCTTGTCTTCTCTTGGATAAACCTTTGTTTTGGAACCCTAGGAAGGCTTGTAGTGAACTCAATTCCCTTGTTATTATTCATTTAAAGCTTGTTGAAGGGTATTTTTAGGGCTTGTGAGCGGGCTCCCCTAGTCTTATCCTGATTCCTTATAGGCCAAAATTATGGAGGTTGTGAATGGACTCCTCTAGGGTTTTGACCTAAGATCCATCTTGATCTCTTGTTAAAGACCTTTAGAAGACATAGGATGGCTTCTTAGGGCTTGTAGTTGACTCCCCTAAGTTGCTCTTCTAAAGAATCAATACTTAGGTCTTGTGAGTGAACTCCCCTAGGGTTTGATTCTTGATTTTTCTCTTGCCTTTTCACTCCATAGAAGTTACAACTCTCGACTCCATATGCCCAAGAAACTAGACGACACTAGTCTATTCTCTTGCAAAGTGACTTTTAAACCCTAATCCTCTCTCTCCTTTGACTTCTTGTGGTAGAATTAGGTTTAATTGCATTGCATCTTCATTTCTTAGTCATTAATAGCCTAACATCTAGGGTTTTGTTGCATTCTTTACCTAGAAATATTTTTAGACATCATTTATTGCATCATTATTGTAGTTTTCAGCCAACTAGGGCTTGACGTCTTGCACACTTTAAAATAGTTTCATGCCATTTTACTTTTCAGCAAGCATTGGTTACTTAATGTGTTAGTCTTAGCTTTCATTTCATCTCTCTTTCATTGCACTTTTGTTGTTTTAGGACTGTTATATTTCTTCTGTCATAACTTGTTATATTGCCAAAGTGATCATCTTTTGTTGCAAGTTTTATTACAGCCATAGCGTTTTTTTGATAGGTATTGTTTCAGGGCATTCTTTTGACTTATTAGACTTGGCAAATATCTCTTATTGTCTTAGAACAACTCACACTCAAATCTGGAAATTGCTTTGTTTAACCACATTGTCTTCACCTTGATCCTTAACCTAGTTGGTGGTATAATCAAGTAACCAAGATAGGAGGCCATAGACTTGATTCATTCTTGCTATAGGATTCCTTGAGGCTGCTAGGGAAGCCTCCCTTATGTTGGATCTCAATCCTTCACTAAAACTAGGGAAGTAATTGCTTAGGTGACAGTGACAAGTACTTTCATATGTTACACTTGTCTTGCATCTTGTGAAGGCTTTGCACAAGTGTCAGATATTGTGATAACATTTTGGCGCCATTGCTATAGAACTCGTTGCTAAAATACATTTCATAAAATAATGTCAAAGTGTTCAGAATCTTATGAAAACTAAAACCGATCTCCAATGCTGGAACCAATCTCTAATGTTGGAAGGGCAATTCTAGGGCACCTACTACTTTTAGTACTGGCAGAAGACTAATTTTGACCTAATTTTTTACTTTATTGAAATCACTAGAAATTTCTAGGTTTTCTTCTCCATGACCATATGGACCCACCCATGTATAGATAAGATCAAATAATTTTATTGATGTCCACAGTCCAACAAATGATCACAAAAGTAGGTCAATGGGATTAAAATTTAAAAGAGTCCATCATATCCAAGTACAAAGTAAGAATGCAAAAGCAACTCCTAGACAACACTAAATGCAGAAAAAGAACCCTAATTTTGACCTAATTTTTCATGTTTTCTAATCATCACCAAAATTGGCACACGTGCTATCCTCCATAATGGGTATACAAAAAAGTAATTAGGTTCCCAAGAACAAAAACCCCAATTTCGACATATTTTTTTCCCTAACTGTTTTACTTTCTCCAATCTTCACCAATACTGAAACCATATGCACTTCTCCAAAAGGGTATTCAAAAATATGAACTTTCTAAAAATAGAAAAATTCCTGAGATAGTAAATCTGAAATTACCTTTTTGAAGCTCTCTCGTTTGCATGCATGCCCCATGTACTTCATGTCACATGCAAGCATGGGAAACCCATTGAACTCAAGAAAAATGTCAAACTATGTACTGGTATGAATGTGCACAGATTCCTGAAGAAAACTCCTCTGAATATCTCATGCAAGAAATTTGTTCAATTTTCAACTCTGAGAATGAAGATCTGCAACCATGTGCTAAGTCTGGCTAAAGCACTCATGAACCAATGATGCTGAATCAATCATGACAAATCAATGAACTATCCATGACAAATCAATGAACTATCCATGCCAAATCGATCAAGATTTATATCAATGAACCATCGATGTCGAATCCAGATCAAGATTTATATCAATGAACCATCGATGTCGAATCCACCGCTAGTGTATCCACAAACCACAATGCCAAATCAATCAAGATGAACTTTTGAGAAGTTCATTCCTAGTGATAACACATAGCATGCAAAATACTTGTGCTAGAGAGATACAATGAACAATATGGATTTTACTCTGATACTATTATCAGAATATTCATGGATCATAACCACAAACAGGAATAAAACCAATCCTAAGCCCAAGTCTACAAAAATATCGCCAACAAAAAAGGTAATAAGCAGACAAAAGCACTTCAATATGATTATTAAGCGAACAATAAATCACATTTGGTGGAAGCTATATGAATGTTTTCACAATGGGTCGAAGTATACATACAAAGAGCTCAAGAATGTATACAAACAAGTTACAACATGCCATCATCTGCAGTAGCAAAACACAGCGCCATCAGTGAAATATAACTGCGTATACATATTATTGCAAATTACCTGCAGTGAAATAATGGCTGGATCATTATGAGGATGTAGAGGCTGTGGTCCATCTTTTTGGGTAGCTGCAGAAGATTTGACTTGCAAATCCTGTAGAATTTGGCAGTCAATATATCCCTTAGAAAAGAGAAAACAATCAATATGAAGCTCATGAAGTGGCAACAAAGACACCTATCCAATCTAAAATAAGTTCACAAAAAGGCCTGGCCATCAGGTCTAAACTAAGTCAAAGGAATAAAATTTAACTAAAAATAGCCCAAAGAGGCATATATGGCTTATTACATATAATTTGATGTATTCAACAACATGAACAATTTCTGTTAAAGTGTCGGAACATCTGAAATGCTTCTTATTAACACTTTAAATAGCATTCCAGCCTATATATTCAGTCACAAGAGAAAAGTAAGAAAGAACCTTAATGTCACTTCCTCGGAATATTATATAGTCATAAACCTTGCCACTTGCAGGAATTTGAGGACCATCCATTTTTCTTCCTTCTGTTCCAAACATGCACACTGCAAAACCAACACAGTTTGAAAACTAATATCATCTTCAGACAATACAAAAGCATCAAAAAAACTGAAGAATCGAATGAAACATTAAAATACAGTGGAATAATAAGCATGATAGACCTACGAACAGTACCATATCTGTCAATTTTCAAATTATGAAATGCAGAGTAACATCTGGCTATCAATAATCCATTTATGGAAAGGACGGCATGCATTAATTGAACATTGCATGTGGAGCAGAATTGTCGCTGTGCATGAATACAAGAGATTCGATAATTACAAGTATGTTACAAGTTATCTCCAACCTCACAAATATTCAATTGACCAAAGCAATAGGTTTATATGTATTGTATTATATGCATCTTATTACCAAAGTAATCAATGAAGAAACCTATCACATTTACCAAAGTAATGAATAAAGAAACCTATCACCTTTAAAGGTATGTCTCATGTAGGGCATCAAGATGTTTGTGTAACACATTTGTTAAACATAGAATATAGTGTTTGAAGTTTGAAAGTTTGAACAACCTAAGGGTTAAGTGACTTAAGTCAGCTAACGCAATCACTCTCAACTAATCATTTCCAACTAACCCAAAAATTTTAACCATGATGTAAATTTGATACTAAATCTAAACTGGTACAAACAGCATATTGTGTGTGTCATGGAAACGTTGCAAACGATGTTAAATAAAAAGACAATTATGTGTGTCATCTCTAATCTAGCTTATTTATAATCAGGAGCACATTCATAAAGTTAACAGAGCCCATAAACTAGCATACTACATATTGTAATCATAGTATATACCAGCATTGTGAGACTCGGCAAAGATTTGTGAGTCTTTCCAAGTCAGCTCTGAAAGGAGTACTCGGCACCAAACTTGCCCTGAAACTTGCCAGCAATTAAACTCGCCAAGGCTCAGCTGAAACTCAACAAAACTTGCCCAACACTGTCATTATTATTTTTCTGCACAAAATTTCCCATATTTTGAATTTTTTATTTGTCAAATTTTGTTGAGTTTTGTCCCAAGCTGGCCAAGTTTTTACTGAGTCCGAGTCTCACAACTTGGTATATGCTATACCCTGCCCAAACTGAATCCCATGAAGGAAGATACTGTTTATACCAAGTTGCAATTAAAACAGGTACAAAATGTTTAACCCAAGATATATTCACTTCTCTGACCTCTAAATTATCTTCAAATACAGAGATATCAAAAGCACACTGCCCAGACAACATATTGTCATAGAAACCCCATTATATCCATATTTGATGCCCCAGATTTCATATAATAATAATATAGTTATGCATACAATGTACTAACAGAACGACAGAATTATTGCTCAATTCAGAGCCCAACTTCTCGTCTTAATGCCAATACCGATCAATTTTCCAAGCTCAAAAGCAGATTGGGCATTTAAAATGCAGCATCTCAAGACTTCAACTAGCCTCAATGTTTTTCGTTCCCAGCTATCTGCCAAGATTTACATTAGTCCTTCAGGCTCTTAGATTGTGAATATACTAATTTGCAGTCATACATCAGGATAAAAGGTGCATCTACAATCCACGTCCTCTTGTTTTTCAGTAGAGAGAAGGCAACTCAGAGCAATAAAACCAGTCATGCAAATATCTTCGATTTCTCCCAACATTTCCAAGCTTTTGAGGTTGCCGAGTTTTTCAAGTCCAAGCTTATGCTTTCTAATATTTCTGATAAGTTTCTTTCTGGACCCTTGGCAAACGATTCCACAAAATGACATTTGCAACATTGGATAAAACACATGCAGGGACCAACAAGTGTCACATATTGAAGGGAATTAGGTTTCAAGCAGAATTCTCATTTATGATTCAAAAACAAACTTTCCCACTGGCCATTTTTCACTACATTCTTTTAATACAACTACAATGGATTTACCATGTGTTACACCTCAGATTTACTTCAGTGTACCCTATATTTTTTCGCCAGATATGATCCATCATTTGAGCAGATTATGTACATCATTGTATCATGATGAGCCTGTTATCGCGCAATTTGTACTTGCCCAAAGCCAAAGGGAAGTGAACACTAAATTGGCGTAACAGGAGGTTGTCCTATCACTATCACCTAAACAAGACACCTCTTTCTCTTTAGGGGTAGTACCCCAGGGGAGACGTCCCTGGTGACCTGGGGGTTTGAGAAGGCTAAAGTAAGAGTATCAAGAAAGTCCCACCCCTCTCACAGGTCACTCTGATCAGAAAGTCCCAAAGGTTTTAATAAGATGAAGCAAAATACTACTTAAGTGTACCTGCCCAGAACAAGACAACAAGAAAAACACTATTTGCAAGTACCAATTGATGTTAGTGCTTCATAAAACCATAGACTTTGAATAAAAGCATAAGCTAATATAAAAGATGAAGCAACAGAAATATTTATAACAGAAATATTTATAACAGCAATGTATATATAGTAATAGCTTCACAATTATGCCTCAATAAAGCTTCAATAATGACCAAAAATGATAACCTAAAATTGGCAAAATGCTAGTATTTGTCAGAAGCAATGAAGGCAATGTAAAATCAGCTTTAAAACTTGCTTTTAAGGTGATTTTGCTGCTGTCATAGATGGTTGTAGCAATCTTTTGCAACAGCAGCAAGGTAGTTAGTAGGTTAGTCCAATCTAAGGTTAGAAATAGTTAGTAAAGATCTTGAAGTAGATGGTTTAAAGGTTGTTTTATTCAATCAATCACTTGTAAGGTATGAACTAGTGCCTTTAGGGTAAATGGAGTCACTATTGCAGCGGCAATTCTTAGGGGAAACAAATGATAATGAGTGAGCTAAAGATAAGAGGGAGGATGGTTGGGGTGTTAGTAACCTAAGGCCTCAATCATCCAAAACCCCAAAAGGAAAAAGTTGTTAGGAAGTAGATAACTCTAGGCCCTAGCGATTTTCCTTCTTCTTTAGGTCAAGCTTGAAATAAAATATGAAAGCTTAATGAAGCAATAGTACTAGAGTGCTACTAAGGTAGGGATCTAGTATATCCTTCAAGGGAGGTGTCTTCTAGCAAAATCAAGTAGGTGAAGAGTTATTAAGAGAAGGACAATAACATGTGCTTTTCTCCTAGGGTTTCACACTAGCAATTTCATAATCTCATAAATGAACAAGTAAAATATACCATAACCATTCAAAACAAAGAAGGATTGCAGATTTCTACTTATTTCACCAAGAATAATCTAGTCACAAACCCTAGTTGAAGACTTTCCACCATGAAAATGCAAAAATACACCAAGATAAGCTCCCTCCAAGAGTTGCGCACCACTTAGTTCAGCCAATAAGCCTTAAAAGAGGCCGAATTTCAGACCTCAC
>SNQJ01S0088540.1:10450-26648 GCA_010110895.2 Picea sitchensis
GAATAATCTAGTCACAAACCCTAGTTGAAGACTTTCCACCATGAAAATGCAAAAATACACCAAGATAAGCTCCCTCCAAGAGTTGCGCACCACTTAGTTCAGCCAATAAGCCTTAAAAGAGGCCGAATTTCAGACCTCACACTCGTGTGAGTGAAAGATGATGAAAAATATAAGAGATTTTTCCCTTATTTATACATTACAAGTGACCTTTAATTACATTTTAGGTCAAAAAATGTAATTAAAGGTCACTTGTAATGTATAAATAAGGGAAAAATCCAATTACCAGTTTATATCAAAAATCCAATTTTACATAAAATTGACAATTAAAACCCTAATTTCATCTTTTAGGGATGACGTCATGCCCCTCCTAGGGTGACGTTGGGCCCCTCCTTGGAACGTTAGGCCTCCAAAGTGAAACGTTAGGGCTCAAAACCCCTCAGAAACTGCCACACGTGCCAACCAAGCCGTCCTCATGCCAAAAATCCCAACTGGATGACGTCAAGGCTCAGAATGATGACGTCAGGGGCCTTCAAGGGCCAACGTCATGGTGGGAGGGCAAGACCCCCCTAGGTCCAGGTCTGCCAAAGTGCCTCTGGTGGAACGCCCTCCCTTTTCTCTGGTGCAAGCCTCTAGTATCACTCTGCCCCTGGCTAGGGTCACAGCATCCATCTGGTGGGCTTTTCGCCCCATGGAGGTCCGAGCTAATCATCTCCCCATATGTACCTGTCCATCGAGCATGGTCCTGCAGCAACAACAAGTACTCCCTCCATGGGCTTATAAGTCACAGGGATCATAGCAATGTCAATCACATCTAATAATCAAGCTACCCAAACATGTGCATCAAACCCCCCTTTACCCAAACAAATGCTCAAAGACGTTATGCTATTTAACAAGCCAGGTTTGGAGAGGGTGTCAGGATGTCCTATTGGGCTAATCCTCCTCAGGTGTGGGGTGTTTCCAGGTGAAGACCAATCTAGGTCATGTAAATGCATGAGATGGTGTGGGGGGATGTTTGGGCAAGGAGTGCAGTGATAACATGGAAATGTAGGTCTTACTTGTGGGTGCCTCTATAGAGGGTGAGTTGCACCTTGTCATGGATGCAATTGTTTCCTAGCCCATTCAATGCCTTCTTACTCTTTGCCTTATTTGTTTTTTCTTTCAAAAGAATAGCTGGAGGACATTACCCTGGCATGGTGACCAGTGGTGACAGCATTACCCACAAGCATTTCACGGAGATGAGAAGGTTGGCTCGTGATGAGACCCCCTTTCTCTTGGCTATGCCACCAAGAGCCACTACCCTAGCTTGGTGACCAAATGAATAGTAGTGTCATACCGTTACATGCCCATGGACCTAATAGGCCGGCTCATGATGAGACCTCCTATCCACCAACTAGGTCTTGAGTTTTATTTTATTTTACGGGTCCCCCCTTTTTCTTGTTAAGAAGCCTTTTATTGCTTTCTCAGGGATCCCTAAGCGAATCATCTCAAAGTTTCATCTTGGCTTTTAACTTTTGCCAACTACTTTTACCCTCTGGGCCTTTAGCCCCTTCTTCCCACAAGGCAAGGTACAAGTACAACCCTTACTAGCTTGGCAAACCCAATGCCCGAACCAATGTAGGGGATAGATGAGAGGGGAAATGATGAAAAGTGATAAGTATGGAAGGAATGGATGATGACCTTTCATAGACCCACCCAGTGGTAACTCATCCCTAAGGGAACCAACTTACTAGGGCATTTTGTCATCCCCCCCAGGCATGGACAAGTTAAAAGGCATAATTTCCAAGCAAACATCATGAAACAAAAGAGAATTCAATGCACATATTCAAATGTTTTGAGAATCAAAGTGACACATACCATGATACTCGAACTCATTACCTCATGGAGCAAGACGCATTGCTACCTCAGAACCAGGCCGATGGGATGGATGTTGCTACTGCTAATAGGTAGGAGGCGCTGAAGAAAAGATGGGCCCTCCAGGGATAAGCTCAAGTCAATATGGCTCTCAGTACTCCATGTCTAGGACCTGTGGGCCTCGAGACATAATCTCCTTAGTTATCCCTAGGATAGGGGATAACATCTGGCTCCAACTCGGGGACATGTGCTCACCGTAGAGCGCATGAGAACCTCAGCATCTCTGGCATGACCCGTGACCTGCTAGATCTCAAAAAAAAATTATCAGTAATCTCTTGGGTGGTGATATCACCCCTGGCTCATATATGATAGAATGAAATACAAATAAGCAATCATATATACAAATGGAAATACAACTATTCTACTCTAATATGATGTGCAGATGGTATATACAATGAATGCAAATGCCTACCTACTTACCTCTACTTACCTGTTGGTTGAATGCTAGGTGTAGTCAAATAGCCAGTGAAACCATCCTAGCAATGTCTCATAACACCTGCCTCTATGCTTCATCATAAACCAAAACAATGATAAGTCAGGCACAAAAACAACATGAGTTAGAAAACGTATTGTATCATCGGAAATCATAAAGTCTAGTTCATGGAGGCGGGAGGGAGGGACAAAATCATGCCACTTCACACCTTTATGAAAGTGCTCAATCCATCTCAAAAAGAGATCGTGAAAAATCAAAGGTTCGATAGACTGACTCAAAGAGTGTGAAGGTTGGCTACCTTGGATGTCTTCACAATCTGAGGTCTAGGAAGGAACTAGCAAGAACCTAGGGGATGACTAACAATTTCTTAAGAGAAGGCTGGAAGATTGAGATAACAAACTTCTTCTTGAGGTATTCAACCTACCCTCAAATTCTACAAGTAAGCTTTGCCTCAGAGAAAACTTAAGACAAAGGGCATGCCTCCCAACTATACCTTTAGTGACATAGCGAGATAAAATAGTCTAAGGGAGCTGGAAGACATTGTCATAAGGATCCTTCTCTGGGCAAGCAATGTCCTCACCTTTATCAATATCCGAGCGCAACGGTGGTTGATAATCTTCTTCATGGAATAAATCCAAGTGCTCAAAGGAATATTCATCAAAATCCTCAAGGTATGACTGAAAATCATTAGGAGAACATAGCACCAAGTCATCCTTGGGTGTCTGAAAAAGGTTTGTAATCATGTCATCTCCTTGTTGCCAAATGTCAAAACTATTAGTAACCTCATATGATAGTTGTAAAGGCAAATTTTGGAAATGACCCTCAATGTCGTAAATGGGATCCCCATCATATCCGATCACATCCCATTTACGCTTTCTGACATGTACGAATTCATCAATGTTATCAACATAGTCATCAACTTTATCATAACATGAAGGGCTTAAAACATCTAAGGGCTCCTCTAACACTTCTTCACTTTCCAAATCATAAAATAAAGCATTATCAAAATTTTGGAAAGGGAAATAAGTCACTGTGCTTACTACTTCCTGTGCAGGTGCTTCAAGGATTTGGATAACTTCATCAAAAGGAAGAGCAGGCATCATTGTCTCGTCCTCATGACTTGCTTCTACATCTTCAACTTTATAATATAGAGCATCTAGCTTGTCCAAGGGTTCCATTTCTTCTTCACTCTCTGAATCATAGAATAAGGTATTATCAAAAACCTGAAAAAGGAAAGTGACTAACCTCATCCTCTTCTTCTTGTGCAGGAAAAATGGGATTTTGGATGGCTTCATCAGAGGGAGGAGCACACATCAATACTTCATCGTATTTAATATCTTCGGGCTCTTGCTCTTCAACCAGGTCCTCATTATCCTTGGTAAAGGTATGAGTAAATTCTTGCTCCTCCTCATAGGATTGGTAACCTTCATTAGGACCCTTCTCCTTAACCTTTTGTTGATCGATGTGTTGCTCCAAACCTCTCAGGGTCTCTTCAACAGGGGTCTCAAGGGAGGAAACTCTCTTGGGAACATCTGGGGTATATTTGGGCTCACCAACCTCGATTTCTGGAACTAAGGATTGTTCTTTCTTGAATAAGGATATCTCTGCCTCAATTTGTATAGCCATGTGATAAATTTCTTGGATTGTTCTAGGAGCTTCATCTCTAATAGGGAAACTTATTTGTCCAGTAAAGGCTTTGGTGTAAAGAAAGAGAAGAAAGTTGTGTGACGGGTGAAAGTTTGTTGGGATTTTTTGTAACAACCTTTCAAATCTATCATGGAACTCTCGAACAGTTTCATTCTCATTCTTCTTCATGCGATCGAGTCTGTCTATAAAAACCCCAAGATCCCATTTCTCAAGGAAAACCTATTCTAACTGATCCATGGATGTAATACTAGCATCAGGGAGGCCATCATACCATCTCCTGGCATTATTATGAAGAGTGCAGCAGGTCATTCACTGTCAATTTTTAGTCACCTATTCACTGGATACTCACAGATGCATGGGTTTACTTGTGGAATACTTGATCTTCTTCTTGTGCCTCAAGTTAATGCTAGGGCAGCGGCATGAGGATCCTCAACTCCATTCTAGATTGTCATATCATTCTGATGCTTATGAGCGTACAGGGCTGACCTCATCTGCAATCCAGCGCTATGCACCTTGTCTTGATCAGAAAATTAATTTTACAAGATCAAATCTGCACTAGATTGAGCAAGTACCTGGGAACAGTATTTATGGGGCTGGGCAAGTACTTGGATCCAAAAAATTCTCTTTTAATTCACAAGGTTTGCGCCAGGGCCTCAAAATCCTTATCCACATCAGAGTTCATCAGGTTAAAGGACCAGAAGATTGGCATTTAAAAGACAACAATGAATTTCTAATGATAAAAATAGAAGAGTTGTGGATGATTTCGGACCTGCCCAAGAACGGAGAGCATGGGCAGCCAGCAAAGCAGGTAATAGAAAGATGGAGGTGCCATGTATATATATACACATCTTGAGCCATAATAAGTAAAGTCAGAGCCGACCTAAAATTGGATTGGGGAGCCGACCTAAGGTTCAATTTATTAATGTAACATTGCAATGAGGGCCGACCTATGAAATATGGGTGAATTTAGAAGGCTATTTGGTCCATTTTGGATCCAATGGGTGCCCTGGAGGTAGTTGTTGGAAGTAACCTGGAGAATTCACCCAGCTTTGGAGGAGCATTTGGGGCTAATACACCCTCAATTAGAAGTCTAAAAGATGGTGATGACAGGATGGAAGATTTATTCAAACATCCATGCACGTGGAAAACCCTTTGGAGGCTGGATGCTACGGGCAAGGGACAATTTTGATGATGTGTCTAAATTTTGAGGGCCTAAGCCCCTTATTTGTTGCACGTGTGGCATGAAAAAGGCCAAGTTCTGTATTATTTTGATTAGTTAATCGTTGAAGAGGACCTTTTGCCCCTCCTTAGGCTAGTTTAGGGGATTTTATCTTAGAAAAATATTATTTTAATGTAGGAGGAAGTTGAGCCTTTCCCCTATAAATAGAGAGGCACTTCACTCATTTTGATCATCAACTGGAGGGAGAAATCCCTTAGGAGGTCTGAAATTTTATTGGAACATCTTATGTTGTACTTGGGCACAATTTTGGAAGATTGATCTTGTGGATGCTTTTCATGTTTTGGATGGGTGAATGTTGAAGCTAGGGTTTTCTTGCATAGCGACTTGGATATGTAAGTGTTCTTCAAGTTGAGATGTTTGTTCATGGTACAACGCAATAATTGCTATATTGTTGCATGTTACTTTGTTCTAGTGAAAACCTAAGAAGGAAACATAAGGGTTTCTTTCCTTCTATGCTTTTATTTGTCCAAGTATGCGAAAAGCATTTAGAGACCTAGTCTCTCGCTAGATTCAAAGACCTAAGTCCAAGAGGGGTTGAACCTTAAGGTTTTGACTTTAGTCCATTTGATCCTTAAACCAAACATTCTAGAAGAAAGAAAATGGCACCTAAGATCCAAGCGGGGTTGCAACCTAGGGATTGTTATCTTGTAGGTCTTGATCCTAAGGTCCAAGAGGGATTGCACCTTAGGGTTCAAAGCTTCATTTTTCTTGAATATCTAAATCGTCCTTCAAAGGACTACATTGACTCAGTATGCCCAATGAAAAGACACTAACCTTCAGACCTCCAACCACTATCTTCTATATCCTAAAGCTTACCCAAAAATCTATTTTTCCTGGACCCACTCTCCACATCATCTTGAGCTTCCTTGCCCGAAGTCCTAGCAAATCTTAATCCATAGAAAACCCCTTGAGCCAGAGGAGAGCTAGCCTGAAGTGAAAGAGGGTTGGTGAGGTGACAGTGACCTTCCCTCTCAGTTAAGCAAGGTTGCACTTGAGCTTTCGGACTTTAGCTCAATAAGTGCAAGTGTGTGTAATAACATTTTGGTGTCATTGTCGAGGACAAAGTCCGTTTTCCTGGAAGACGACATTGGAGGAGTTTTTCAAATTTGAAGATCTTTTCCTAGCGACTCCATTGGAAGAACAAAGACCTTGTTCTTACAGATTTTGAAGACTTTGTGCTTGTAGGGTGAGATAAGCACCATTGTGAAGGCATCTACTACTCACCTTGGCGACTCCACTGTGATAAAGTACGAGAACTTCATTTATTGTTGAGACCTCATGTTGAAATTTGCACATGGTGAAGGATGGCTCCATGGTCATTTCATGAAATATACAAGGCTTTTGATGTCAAGGATATCCTTGGGTATCCTAATCAATGTTTACCAAAATGGTGGGAGGATTGCCCTAAGTTTGATGGTGACCAATCATTGGCCATCTCACATGTGCTAAATGATTTAAAGCATCTTAGAAAAATCAAAGTGGAACATGAAGATGTGATGTTGAAGCTAGCTCACCAAGCTCATAGTGGTCCTCTTATGTGACCTTATGTGTGTAATTTAGGAAATTAGTAATGTCAGCAAACATATTTTATTATATTTTAGCAGATGTCTTTGAAAGATGAGTTGTGTATAAATAGAGGGCTCATTTGCCTCATTTAAACAAGAAAGAACAACATAAGACAACAAGTAAAAAAGAAATTACAGACACTTGCATGGATATTGGGACGTATAGGGGTTATTTTGGAGTTTATTACTAAATCTTGGAGCATATTCACCACCATTCCAGTTTTGCTTCTATTTGTCTCAATTGAATTTGTTTTGCTAAATTGTTGTGTATGCTAGTGGAGTGAACATATGGTTATGGAGATCCTTTATGCATAATTTCTACATATGATTCAAGGTCGAATCATACTAAGCAAGGCACTCGATGAGACAATGGATTTACTCTATAATTAGGCATATTGTAATGTAGTTTTTTTTAGCTTAAATAAACAGGGACTTTTACTTTTGGGTCAAGGAGTAGGAATAGTTAATTTTAGATGAGATAAAACATGACTACTCAAGTGATACATGGTACCATGAGATTAAAGTGAGAAGTGGTTTGGATCCTTGCTAACTTTATAGGGTAGTGATCAAATTTGGACAACACCTTGAGTATTTTGAATCTTGATTTTGAGTTGTCAAAGCCCGAGGATCAAACATAACTCTAAAGTCCATGCTTATTAGGTAATCACTACACACTGTGGCTTAGGAGGTTCACACCAACTGCTTATGAATTTTTTATCATCAGAGACCAGTCACTTACGATTTTGCTCATAGCAATCCAAATGACTCGAAGCACCCTCCAAATCCCTCATTTTGAAAGGATACAATAAAACTAATCAAAAAGAGGGAGGAAGGGGTTCAATGATAAAATCACATTAATCCACCTCTGCATGCCTTGAAGAGAAGGCAAGTCCTACTTGTATCAACATCAACTCATTAAATAAGATATCAAACTTGGACAACACTTTGAACACTTGATAGAACTTGTTATGAGGGTGACATACCACAAGATAGATCAATGTTACCTAAGCAACATACAAATGGAGAACAAAAGTAAGACAGAACCATGGTCCCTAACCTTAACCCTAACAACATGAGAATCCTAGCTATGTTTTGGTTATCTAAAACATCATACAGACCAACTTGTAAACAACATATTCAACAACTACCCCACAATATGTGTCAATAAATTTCAACCTAAACCAACGAGAGTCAAAAATTTTAAAGCTGAAAATTTCAAAATGGCAGTGGGAAAAAGTAGCTATGTGCATTGCCTATGGATAAGCAAAATTGAATACAGAATCTTGCCTATAGCTGATTTGATAACAATAAGAAACCAAAACACTGCAGAACCAAGCAAAAAGAGCAGATACTGGACCCTAATGACACCATGGATGAATGCTAAGAGCTCACACCTTAATTGGGTGCTCAACTATTAATCCATGCCAGCTACGGAGAACTAACAAATAAGTACAGAGTTAGGGCAGACCCCTAACACTAACACACCCGTCATTGTCCTTCAGTATCAAAACATTACCGATACCAATTATGTAACAAATCAAAGACAGAGGCCTGGTTATGCACTAGTCACGAGTGTCGGTTTCAATTCTCGCTAATATCAAAACAGAAATAAAAAAGGGATTACAGGAAGACAGTGTAATACCATTTTGTAAAGAAATGTTGGCGTTATCGGCATCGACGGAGTGAAGAATTCCTTCATATCGGATCTCACTCTTGGAAGTGAGGCTGATCAGACTCCCTACGAATGAATCTGCCGAAGTCCCGTCCTTCATTTTGTTTGCTGGCCGTAAATTGAATCAGCTTCCTCCACCCTGCAGTCTACAGAACTTGCGTCATTATTTTTGTTTTGGTTTTCTTAGACTCCAAGTTTTGGGTGTCAAACGAGTCGGACTCGATCCAATGTCAATTGTACAAACGGGCCGACACGTCCGCCCAAAGAAAAATATAGACGGACTGGTGAATGTGGGAGAATATTCGCGCCTTTAAAAAGTAGAGTGACGTAGAAGTAGGGAAGGGAATTCGGACGGGATCTAGGTATGTAAGGATATTTTGGTTTGAC
The DNA here is from genome assembly GCA_010110895.2 of Picea sitchensis. Taxonomy (NCBI): domain Eukaryota; kingdom Viridiplantae; phylum Streptophyta; class Pinopsida; order Pinales; family Pinaceae; genus Picea; species Picea sitchensis. The sequence goes on from SNQJ01S0088540.1 coordinate 19,306, forward strand.
GTTATATGAATCGTTGTGGATTTGGCTCAACTTTTTGTTGGAATCTTGTTAGGAAAATATTTTGAAATTTGTAGAAATTCGCATTTTATGATTTTATAAGGCGATTCAAAAACATCGAAACTCCCATTTAATATTCATGAATTTACCGAAATAAAATCAAAATTGATTTGATAAGATCCTAGAAATAAAATCAAAATTGATTTGATAAGATCTCAAATCAATGCCGTACTCTAAACCAATGCCATATTCTAAATATTCTAGGAAACTAGCACAGCCGCTAACTCGTCACTGAGAACGCCGAAAGGTACAAGGTCCCCAATATATAATCGGTGAGAACGCAGGTCTTCAATATAAAACATTTGTAATTCCTCCTGTGGTAATATGAAATGCTCTGGTTGCATTTAGGCTGGATAAATGAACGCGGCACCATATTACCCTTACAAAGGATTTTTATGTGATTTGGTAAATGTTAAAAGTAAACATGTTAATGGATGTCTTGATAAATGCAAGAAAAGTTATGAACAATAAATCTAAACCAATGATTTTGGAGGACTCCATTAAGAATATCTCAAAGATCTCTCAATGCATAGCCACTGATTAGGGCTTGGCTATTAAAAGATCACACTTGTGCCCATTGTCAATAGGTGTAATGCCCTTCGCTTAATAATTTTTCTCGGCAATATGTTTTGGGGAAATTTGTTCGTGAAAAATTGTTAAATTTGTAGAATTGAGTGATTATTTCTATTTGAGTGGGGTTTTCAAACATCAATCCATTTCTCCATTCAAATGGATTTTAAATAACAAAAAATAAGTGATTTTGTGCGTGATTTCATAAGCTGCACTAAAAAAACCATTTCAAACAGTTAGACAACACCCAAACCAATTGTGTAAAAATAAGGTTTCACTTGACATTTTGAGCTTACATCTGTGACTCATTTTCAAAGCTTCATGAAAACCAAAGTTGTAAATTTTTCATGAAAAAAGGTCAATAATGTCCTTTATAAAGAAACTTTGGATGAAATTCTAGTGAAAAAACATCCATAATGGCTCTCATGAAAAAACTTCTCATGGAAAAAGGTTAAATTGTTTAGACAAAGTTATGTAGGTTGGAGTGTTTTTTTATTTACTATAATAGATTTGTCACTCAAATTATGCATCTCAACCCCTAAATTCATGACTCCATCAAAACAATGCAAAATTGTGATAACCTTGTGAAATAGCACCAATGGCATTAAATTATTTAGACAAAGTTATGTAGGTTGTAGTGTTTTTTTATTTACTATAATAGATTTATCATCCAAATCATGCAATCTCAACCCCTAAATTCATGACTCCATTAAAACAAAGCAAAATTGTTATAGTCTTGTGAAATAGCACCGGTGATGTTTTCCATAAAGAAAAATCAAATGGAAAAGGGTCAAATCGTTTATACTACATTGTGTACATTGTGTAGGTTGTAGTAATTTTATATTTACGAGCATAGATTTATCTTGAGCTTGGATTTATTAAGCATTTCGAAACTATTTCAAGACATCAAACACAACATAAACAATTTCAAGACACAAAACATGACATATTTGATCGCTTATTATTCATTGTTTATTATCACACATACATAAGTGCAAAACGTCTCACGCCTACAAAGGAGAAGGGGACACACATTCCACATTGTTTATTTACATTGGCATAAATATATTGGTATGTTAGGAAATATATGATGTGACAAACCATAGATTACAACCAATGTTGGATAACGCACAAGAGGACAAGAGATTTTAAAATCATAGGAACTATTCCAAGATGTCAAACACGATGTATTTGAATTTTTATTATTTTATGTATTATTCATTATTTGTTATCACATTCATGCACCCACATAACACATTACACTGAGAATGGTGGGGGAGGCCTAGCAAACACACATATTCATCCCCTAATCAATCAACCATTTTGTTAGGACGTCCACTACCTCTATGGATACATCGGGTTCATAGGTGCAATCCACTCTGTTAATATTTTTGGTGTAACTACAAAAGATATTATTGTATATTTGTTTTAGTCAAACCTTTAAAAGGTTATTATAATTATATTGTACAAGTCCGCTCAACAAAAATTATTATATTATTGGTATTTTACTTATTATGGGTTAGTTAGGTCAAGAGACATTGTTGTGTATAAATAGAGGATAGGTTCCTCTCATTTGGACACACACTCACACACTTCTTTTGTGCATCTTGGAGCGCATAAGAAGGCCTAGCGCACAAGTCTTGGAGACCGGTTCTTTTGGTGTTTTGGTCTTGGTCTTTCTTGGAGAGCTATAGCGCATCATTGTACTGGTTGAAGGAATCTATATTGAGGATTTTGATTGCTGCGTTTTCTCCCCCACGAGGGTTTCCCAGGAAAATCTGTGTGTTTTATTGTATATGTGATTGTCTATCTTTCAATGATCCTACTATTGTTGCTATTGGATTAAGTAATTGTAATTGTGTAACTAGAAACTTTAAAATTCCAACATGGTATCAGAACAGGCCTGAATAGAAGCTAGTTGCAGATCTAGAAGCCTAAAAGGGAGTCATTTTCAGTCTAGAGACAGTTGTCGGACAAACCAAGACCATCAGAAGGCAGGATGACTACCAGAACAAAGATCGATGAGAAGCTAGATGGAGCTGATAACTTTAGGTCCTGGAAATACAAAGTAACCCTCCTTCTTGAAGAACATGAACTGGATAAGTTCATTATAGAAGAGGTTCAAGAACCTCAAGTAGATGCAGCTAAGGCAAAATATAAGAAGAACATGGTGAGAGCAAAAAGGGTAATTGAAGACTCCATTAAGGACCACCTTATCCATCATATGTCATCGTTATCTTCTCCAAAGCAAATGATGGACACCTTAACTCGTATGTTTGAGGGAAGCAACATAAATCAAAGAATGACTCTGAGATCTCAGTCGAAGAATGTGAAAATGCAGAAATCATAAACCATTCACTCTTACTTCTCACGAGTGAATCAAATCAAGGAGCTGATAGAATCCATTGGTGACTCGGTAGAAGGAGAACATATGGTGATGACTACCTTGAATGGCCTCCCAAGGTCATGGGATGCATTCATTCAAGGAATTTGTTCAATAAAGAAGCTTCCCAAGTTCAGCAGGCTTTGGGAAGATTGTAACCAGGAAGAAGCTAGGACAATTGCAAGAGAAGAAAAGATGGCAGATGGAGATCAAGCCCTAGCCTCCCACACCAGGAAAGGAAAGAACAAGAAGGAGCATTTTTTAAATAAGAATTTTAAGATGGGTAAAAGAGACAACTCAAAGATCAGATGTTACTGTTGTCAGGAATTGGGGCACTTTGTTATGGATTGCCCCCTCATTATGGAAATTAAGAATAAGAAAGGAAGTAAGAGGCATCAAGCTCACACAATTGAAGATGATGAACCTCCCAAGAAGGTTGCAAAGCAAGATGAATCAAGTGATGAGGATTATGTTCTTATCTCATCCCTCACAGGAATTGTTACTCATGGAAGTGACACTTGGTTGATAGACAGTGGTGCTTCCAAGCACATGACAGGTTATGAAGACTCATTGTCTAAACTTATTCATAAAGATTCACCTCACAAGGTGAAATTGGGTGATGACTATCAGTATCCAATCAAAGGTGTTGGAGAAGCTTCCTACAAGTTAAACTCAGGAAAGCCAATGAAGATGAAGGAAGTTCTCTATGTTCCAGGTTTAAAAAATAATCTTCTCTCAATTTCAACATTGGACAAGAAAGGATTTAGAGTAGCATTTATCGATGGTCAAGTTCTTATGTGGTCTAGAGGGAAGACCCTTGATGATGCAGCAGTGATTGGAGTTAATGAAGGAGCACTTTACAAATTAAAAGGACATTCAGACTCCACAATGGTTCATGATATTGTGAATCCCAGTGAACTATGGCATAGGATATTTTCTCACCTGCACTACAATGCTCTTCCGGTTGTGAGTAAAATGGTGACAAGTCTCCCAAAAATCCAAGAAGAACTAGATGGTGTCTGCAAAGGATGTGCACAAGGAAAGAATGTGAAGCACTCATTTCCCAATAGMGATARCARAGCCAAAGAAGTTTTGGACATCGTGCATTCAGAAGTATTTGGACCGATGTCGATGGCTTYACTAAGTGGGTATGTATATTATGTATCGTTCATTGATCATTACTTGCGTAAAACTTGGATTTATTTGTTAAAAGCAAAGAATGATGTTTTTGGCACATTCAAAGAGTTGAAAGCTCAGGTAGAAAACTTGACAGAGCGGAAGATAAAGACCTTGCGATCAGACAATGGAGGTGAATTCACCTCAGAAGAATTCAAGTAGTATTGCAAGGAAGTTGGGATTAAGAGGGAGCTTTCTACGACCTATAACCCTCAATAGAATGCAATAGCTGAAAGGAAGAATCAGACAATCATGGAAGCAATAAAGGCCATGATCCATGATCAAGATATTCCTATGCATATGTGGGCAGAAGCAGCTAGGACGACAGTGTACGTGCATAATAAAAGTCCCCACAAGGTGCTTGAAAACAAGACACCCGAGGAAATGTTTTCAGGAGAGAAGCCAGAAGTCAACCATTTCAGAATATTGGTTGCCCTGTATTTGTTCACGTCCCCAAGGAAAAGAGGACAAAGTTGGACCCTTTTGGATAGAAAGGCATATTTGTTGGTTACAGTGACACATCAAAGGATTACAGGATATACATTCCCAGTCACCGGAAAGTGGAGATCAACCGAGATGTAACCTTTGATGAGAATGCAGCTTTTAGTAAATCCAAAAATATCTGTGAAGAAGAGGCACATGAAGAAGAGAATGAAGTTCCTAAAGTTCAAGAGGCAGTTGAACCAAAGGAAGTCATTCCAAAGGATCATGACATGGTAGAACCTCAAAAACCAGCCAAGATACCTTCTTGCAAGAGAAGACCAGCTTGGGCACAAGATCTTATCAGAGATGCAGAAAGAATTGGTGCCACAGAGAAATATTTTAGGGAAAGTGATGCAGGAACATCGTTAGCAACGTTCATCAAGCCGAGTAGAGGACAACTCAACATCAAGCATGCATGTTCAATTTTTTTTTAGACCCAAGGAGAGTGCATCGATTTGATATTTTGAAAAGATTGTAAATAAAAGAGCTTTTAATGTTTTGAGGCTTGAGCCATTACATGAGGCTGCTGAAGATTGTAATTATCTTAATTAGTTGTAAGATTGTACAAATATTGAGCAGTGACTCGTATCTGGGTTGTAAATGTCATTTATTGTAATAAGCCTTAGTGGTAGAATGCTTTGATTATGATATGAAAGCACTAGCATAGTTGGTAGGAAGGCTCGAGAAGCCCCTCCGTGTATAAATATATGTAATCTATGCCCAAATGAGGTTGTTGAAGACAATTGTATTTTGTTGTTGAAGTTTACTGAGAATTGTTTTTCAAGGAGAAGTTGAGAGCTGCAAGAACTCTTTGTGAGAATGCTTTGATGAAGGAATATAATAGAGGAGGATTGTTTTTAGACTTTGAGTTTGTAAATGTTTTCTTATGAGTTAATTGGGTAATGTCGTGTTATTTGCTTTATGTGTTTTATATGCATGTGTATGCATTTTATGGTTAATTGAATGAACCTGTAGTGTTTTGTAAGTTTCAATTGTTTCTCTTCTGAAGCACTGTTGAAAGGAGTGCATAGTAGCCACGCAAGGAGTGCAAAGGTAGATTCGTTTTCAGACTCAAAAGCTCAGAAGAGATAATGTCAAATTGTGCAGGGTGAGTACAAGGAGTACACATATACTCATTTGAGTATAGGAGCTCGAGAAGACCCTTGCAAGGCGTGCATAGGGCCAACACTTAGTCAAGTGTTGAAGAGTTTGAAGGAAACGAACGCAAGGAGTGTGTGGCAAGATTTTCCAGAAATCTTCAAGTGTCAAGTTTTCATAGGAGTGCAAGGTGTGCGTAGAAGACCAAAATAATTTGAGTGTTAAAGCTCAGGAGAAAGAGCGACCAAAATCTTTGAAAGGAAGAACCCTTTCATTTTTCGAGGTCGAGTGGACGAGATCCGTCCAAGGAGGAGCATATCTTTCCTAGTCATCAGATATGGGAAAGTAGCATTGGTGTTAACCCCTGAAGTCCTTCGGACTTCACGTATTCAGAGGTTTCCATGTAGTGTGTGCAAAGGAGACCAGTTTCTCGAAGTCCCGGGAACTGGAGAAAATCTGGACCATCTGATCGTGAAGACACGTATCCATAGATCAAATATAGTCTGGAAGTTCGGTTATCCGGAAGAAGAGGAGCATAATTGCAAAACCCATAAGACTCCTGAAGTTCTGAAAAGCGGAGTGAATCCCAACCATTGATAGACAGGGGACACGTGGCGCCAGATCTCATAGTTCAGAGACTTAGCACTCCGAAAGAATTGAGGAGAATTTCGTGATGGTTTGGAAACTCCTGAAGGCCGGAGTTGATCTTGAACGTCGGTTGAAGAGGGACACGTGGAGAGTAGATCTAGCCTCCACCAATTCGGCGTTCGGAGGTATTTCAAGTTGAAGCAACCAAGACTCTCAAAGCCTGGAGTCCTGGAGCCAATCGTAGTCGTTGGTTGTTGATAGAACGAGGACCATCGATCCTTTCCATAGTCCGGTTGTTCATGGATTCGGCCTTCGGAAGGTTTGCAGCGTGTTGCTTTCGCAAGTCTCGAAGCCTAAAGATCTGAAGCTCCAAATTCTGCAATAAAGAGAACGTTGGCCCACAGTTTCAGCTCAGAGTCACGTGGAGGACTTTGTTGGCGTATAAGGACCCTTGCTAACGGATTTTAAGCACAGGAAAAAGGGAAAAAGGCATGTGGTATAATATTGTGAGGACTCAGCTGGAGCCCAAGAGTTGATTCGGCTCCATACTGTGTACGATCCTAGACCGGGAGGTTGTGCAAGCCCCGGAGGTGGTTGAGGTTTACGTCAAGTGGTATCAGAGCACTAATTTTTTCTGTAGACAACAGACAAAGATAGAAAGGAGAAAACTTGGAATCATGTCGCCAAGGAGACGCAAAGACAAACCAGTGGTAAATGCAGCCATGGAAGAGGAGATTAGATTACTTCATGCAAGGTTAGATGCCATTTAGACAACGCATAGAGGAGCAACTGATGCTGGTGACGTCAGTGAATCTGAGAATGAAGATATAGAAGATGAAGAAGTTGCAGGAGAACAAGTAGTAGAGGAGCGACTGTTGAGAGTTGTTGTCAAGCTAGGAACCAGAGCGAAAATAAAGGTCCCAATGTATGAGGATATTTTAAATGTAGAAGAATTTCTTGACTGGGTAAGTGCTTTAGACAAGTAATT
>SNQJ01S0088541.1:0-23802 GCA_010110895.2 Picea sitchensis
AAGCCTTGAGGACAAGGTTGTTTTTAAGGGGGAGGACATGTTAAGGTCCTAACCCGCACATAGGTAGATCAATGTATTCGGATGTAATAAAGGTCAATATTAATAAGGCCTTTCAATAAAATAGAATAAGGCGGATGTACGAAGACCTAATAGAAGCTTCCGCTTCTAGAAGGATCTTCCTCTAAATGCTTCTCTTAATAGACATATTTAGTATAAATAAGGGGTGAGGGTATGTGAACCCTAGCTTGGATATTATTGTAACAGAGCATTGCTCGACTGGAGGTTGCCCCCTCAAAGAGGCCTGTGAACATTTCCTTCTGAATCAAAGTGCTTTTCTATTGCTATTTCGTATATCATTTCTGTGTATTGTGAAGATTATGCTGCATATTTTACTGTTATTCTTCCATTTCTAGCATTTTATTTTTGTTCTGCATATTTTATATATCTGGTATCTTGCAGAGTCGCCAATCTGTTGCACCTCTTTTGTCACCTAAATGAGAAAAACAAAGGTGCTTACAAGCTTAGTTGGGTTAGCTAAGCAAGACAGTTGTAAAGGAAAAGGGTTAGAGAAAGAAACATAAAAGAACAACTAAGAATTAAACTAAGAAATAAAAGAACAACTAAACTATTGAGTATAAGGACATAAGAACAAAAAACCAATAAGACTCATGTCACCAATGGCAAGGATTATATTAGTGAAAGAAAACACCAAGAAGAAAGAGGACTTTGCGTCCCTTCTTCCTCCAAGGGAGGGCTCTTGGACCCCCACAACTAAGCTCTTCTTACAACTTTGAATGAAATGGTGAAAGAATCCCAAGCTAATCCACTCAAGAGGTGAGATGGATTGCCCAATGTAATGGTGCTAGTATACTCTTGACGAGAATAGAGGATTCCTCAAGAGAATAACAACAACATAATTTTTCTAATGAATTGCTTGAAAATGAAGTGCACCCATGGCCTTGTTGTATAGAACCTCTTTGAGGTATTGTGCAACCAACTTGTAGTGTGAAAAGAGGATATTTAGAGCATTGTTAGGTCTTTGACCAGCCACCCAGTTGGATTCGGCCGAGATTTGGGTGTCAAATCAACTTGGAAGCTGAACCAGAAGTGGGTGGGAGGCTGACCAATCTCATAAATGCATCGTTCTTATATGTTGGTGTCTTTTAGTGACCACAATCGCACATCGTGCGCATGTATGTTTTTCTTGCATTTTTGGATTGCACATGTGCCCTGTGTAGTCATAGTGCACCTTAATTTTATCACTAGTTGTATATTTTGGGACCTTTTGGAAATTCTTTTGCGGTAATTTTGGTCCATGGGTGACCTCATAACTGTTTGACGATGTTGGATTTTTGTAACCATTTGCGGATGAAATTTCAGTGATAACACTAGTTGCTCACATACAAACACAAGAAACGTTGAGGAGCCTACAATTGTTTCAAAAAATTATTTATCTAACATGCACAGATGAACAACTCTGAAGAAATGCAGAAGTGTCTACATAGTGGTCTGGTAAAAAAACCTTAAGGGAAAGACAGTAAGCTGGAAAGGACTACATGTACCTCAAATACAGAGCTAGTAAGTTCCACCTTAACCATCCCATCTTGCAAATAATAGACGTCCTCTTCTCTCGCTCGCTCAAGGAATTCTACCGAAATAAACTTCAACTATATCAAATGAGTGCACAATGGGAGAGGATATGCAGATATCTCCATTAGGGCTATGGATGCTCGCTGGCAGTAGAGCATGGTATGTGACGTCAGGGTGACTCGTTCAGGGCTATGGACGCTCACTGGCTGCGAAGCAACACAATAGCAAATGAATAAGGGTAACTAAAAGTCCTAGTGCGAATGAATTCTTTACTAGACTCTTTTCAAAAGGGGGCATGAGTAAAGGTTACAGGAAAAGAAGGTGGAATAAAGGTCAAAAAATCTCACAGGCAGGCCCAAATGCATCAACTGGGGAAATTCCAAATGAAAGGGTAAAAGAGGCTCTGATGAAAACCAGTTAGTTCCCTAATCATCTTTTTCATCATCCGAGCCTGAGGAAGGAAAATATTTTCTTCTTTCACCTAGTGAATCGCAATTTGTTGAGCACTCAACACACCCTAAAAATACTATGTCAAATTTTCACTTGTTTGGGTACCAATTAATTTTGCACTATCTGGATTTGATTTTTATTTTGAGAAGTGTTTTGAATTTGTTTGTTATCTTAACTCTCATTATATTTTCAGGTTTGTTTAACCTTATGAAATTATTGAATTAAAAGGGACTAACACTTAAGTAAGGAATCAACAACCAACACACTTTACACGACATGCTCAATATTCAACATCGGAAGGAATTAAGAGGTGAAGAGGAAACACTCGGGAAACCTCAATCAATAAGCGCCAATCTTCATCGGTATCGGAAAAAGGGAATTTTTGTTTCATGAAAATTATCACACACGAACCTTGCCGATAGCATATCCCCTTCAGTATCCGTAAAAGGAGAAGGGAGTGAACGTAAAGAAAAAAGGAAATGATATTGTCGATAGCCGATACTCGATGTGCTTGCTGGAATCAAGGAAAACTAAATCACGATGAACATTTCGACCATGCTAAAGATTTTTCCTGATCATTGATTCCCAAAGTGTTTTGGCATTGGTGAATTTTTGAAGAAGCTAACACAAAGGAAAATACGTGATAGGTTAATCCCTGATCACCGATCCCCGATACATTTTTGGCATCGGAGAAACCGGTTTTATTTTAGAAAACACAACTTGAAGAAAGCCCCAACTCTGACTAATATGTAAGAATTAAGTCACCAGTCTTTAATGCCATGTGTCTTTTCCCGACTAGAGAAACCGTACGACCTAGATCAACCCCGAGTAACTTTTTGTTCCTTAGGTCCAAGTCACACCTCTAAGTCAATTTTCCACGTCAGCACCATACGATGAAGTCGATCGACATTGGAGGTTTTCGTTGAAAGGATATCAATGATAAAATCCATAGAACATCGCCAATCCCTAATCCACCCACTGAGAAAGCGACACGATGGGACGTTTTAGCACTAGATATGATTAGATTATGAGATTTTAAGAGGTTAATTGATTGCAATTATCGCATTAGTTTCTACTTTGTGTGAAAATAAAAATATCCATTTGAAATTACCGATATAACACATAACCCTTCACGCCTCCACCATCAACCCATGATTAATTCTTGTTGCAAAGATTCGGTGATAGATTTGTTTGAATTCCACTCATCACCCAAATTAATTGGTTGATACAACGTTGTAAGTTCTTTCCCCATTTAAATTCTCCTGGACCATTGTAAACGAAACCATTCTACATGCATAGGAGTTTCAAGAGCATCCAAAGAAGCCAGATGAGAAATTCAAAAGCTTCTGAGATCCCATGAGTATCAAACAACTAGGTTTAGCAAGCATTAGAGGTATGTACCAGTTTGGATTTTCTGTGTTTTCGCTTCATATATGCATTTTTATCCAGTTTCTCTCTATACGCAGACCCTAACGGATTGATTTCAATTGCAAGAATGACGCCTTTGATAAATTTGACCACTAGGTGATCGCCGAGGGTGCCCAAGATGAAAGAACCAGAGGTAGGAGAAGGCTCTTCTCCATAACCAATTATTAAAAAATCCACAAAAAAGGATTTCATTCAACCTCCAGCCTTCAGATACATGGAGGAAATCACAGGGGCCAAGACGACACTCCCACATTGGGGATAACATTTCAAGAAGATCAGTCGGGAGGAATTTCCTGAATACATCCCACACAATGACCCGGATGTGAGAGCACTCAACAACTAGGTATTCATGAATATCCAACAGTCATAATTACACATGGTAGCAAGAAGAAACCTGATGTTTCTAGGTATAGAGATGCTTCAATGGCTCATCGACCACACAGACACACAGAAGTGCCTAATCAATGATCACAATGGTGGGTATGTCGGAGTTTTCCTTCCGGTGGAGGTCCATAATTACTACAAGCTTAGAGACCCAGAGGAGCGACTGAAAATTGATTTTGTCGTGAAATTTTATGAGAGCCACAACACCAGCCAAATAATGGCCTCATGGTGGTGAGACGATAAGAAATACACCAACTTGACCTTTGGCTGGTACCAAATGGTGAGCTTAAGAGAACCATATATATTCCTAATGGAACTCATCTGTTGGTTTTCTGGGGAAAAAGAATGCTCCAGGTTTTTAGAGGCATGGATGCCTCTAGTGTACATAGTAGCTATCTCTAGAAGTGGATTCAATTGGGGATCCATCATTTCCAAGAAGTTGAGCATCTACATACAACTGGATCAGACACCAAAAGAAGGGGATATTGCACCCTTCTACATGGCATCATACTTGTTGGATGTCATATGTGCCAGAAACATCTTCGTCGGCATGAACTTAATATGGAATGTCACAGAGCTCCTATTCCATGTACATTTGAGCGTCTTATGCAAGAACAGGTAAAAAAAACCTACTCCCTCATCTGTGATGAATTCATCGCACACATTTATTTTATTATTTTCAAGGAGTGTCTGAGACTATTGATTGTGGCTAAAAAGGTGATATCAAAGGTTGACCATTGGTATATGGATGAACGTGATACCTACATTAGGGTATTTGGAGCCACCAAAGCACCTCATCTCCTACCAACACATGTCCCTGACCAGCTTGTGGTGGGAGAGATCTGCTACCAGACCATCCTGCAAAGTTACAATGCTACCCTAGTCAAAGATAAGAAGAAAGATTTTATACCTTGTGGATTCCACGTAGGATTCTACCTAGTTAAAGACACCACCCAAGCCAAGAAATAAGGGTTGGACCAATTAGAAATTTGAGTCTAGACCGGTCAGTTCTGCAAGAACAACCCAAATACTCTAGTCTTGAAACATGCTTCTCAAGTATCATCCTGTTGGTTGTATGCCCACGACAAATTCAAAGATGAAATATTCACATAAATGCCCAGGACTAGAATGACGTGGTGGCAAGGATCATTGATCCCAAAATGGCCAAGTTTAGAGCCATGATTCTGGACAAACAAACAACAACCATAGAGAAATCGGCTCAAGAGGCCCTCGGAACCAAAGAAGAAATGGTAGCGGCTAAAGCAACAGTTCCCCAGGTAGCCCCGATGCAAGGTAGAGGTATCCCCATGGCTCATGATGTGTGGGAGAGGGGGTTAATCATGTTAGAACATGCACATCGAATAATTGATCAGTTTCAAGATGACCCGGACCTCATAAATATGACCAAACTCCCTGCCGACAACCCGGATGAAAGCTAGATGGGCCAAAGCAACCCTGAATTCATAGACCTTGATGAAATTACTGGGTTAGATGAACCTGAATTCACAACACCACCGGCCATATTGCCGACAGTTGTTTCTACTCAACGAAATATAGTCGGAACATCAGGGAGGGCCAGTGCGTCAAACCCCTTAACCAAGATGACAAAAATATATGATGATGATGAGAGCCCGGAGGCATCCCTTGTAACCCTCGTACATATCAAAGAGGAAAAGGATCGATAGAAGACATATTCTCTAGTTCTCGACTCTTAGATTCATGGGTTCCCACAGAATGATCAATAAATCAAGAGTGTCTTAGATACTGAGCTGCCTAATGTACCAGGGACCCAAGCGAATAGTCCGAAGGACAAGCCAAGGTCGAGCGAACAAAATGAAGAGGCTCCACAGCAGGAAATCGACGTATCAATGGCCTATGATCAAGTAAGTATCTATTCTATCAATTGGCAATCAACTCCCAAATGAGTGACAAACATAATTTGGACAAATATACAAACATACACCATCAGGAGTCTGGGAAATACACTCACCTGTGGACATCAAAAAATTCCCAAACTCGTGGACGAAGTAGCCGACATACATGCCATCGCTTATGATCAGAAAATGAAAGATATCATTCAAAGAACCACAAATAAGAGGAGAATCACTCTGGATTGCTCCATCCTCATCACCATAGAGGAAAACCTGATCAACACCCAGCATGCTAAGACATCTGGCCTCATCGGCGCAGGGATGGCGATCATAGATGTCACCTTGGATAGAGTTAAAAGAGATGAAGAGGAGTTGGTTGCTTCTCTAAAGGAATTGGAACATTTGCGCCAATTGGAGAAATACTACTAGGACACCACACAGGTCGCGGTGTACCTAAGCAGTGAATTCAAGGAGGACTACATCAATTTTATAGATGAACGACACCTATTCACTGCAAGTATATTTGAGATTCAGGAATATACCCTTATGCCGCTTTCGATGTGCAAAGATATGGAATAGTGGTACGAGAAAGTGCAACAAGTTGTGGAAAGAATCAAATATATCAGTGCGGTGCAAAAGGGACGAGATGATGAGGAAAATGACATCTGGGTGCTAATGGAAAGCAACATCCACCGCATAAGGAACTTGGATGAGTATTGGGTTAAAATGTCCCGAGAACCCCACCTAAAAATCCAATAAAAATGGGCCAAGTGCGAGAAAATCTCGATCAATATCAATCGGGTAATGAAAGACATCTGACTCCCCAAGTTTGGCACACCTGATGACTTTGTCGACTTGCGTGACATAGTCAATTCGCATGCTGAGAAAGACTCATCATGGGTCGAAGAAATAGCAAAGGTAATAGACAGAGCGTCAGGACAGGTGCGACAGTTGATGGAGCACCCGATCAAAACTCAGGCTATGCTACAATAGGTAAGTACCAGTATAGTCAAGTATCGGGCCCAAGCGGTGTTGATAAGAGATATTTACTCGGCCCTAATGGAATAGAAAAGATTCCCATATGCCAACACATGTGAGGATCTATTCATCAAGTGGTCGGAGTACGAGAAGAGTCACCCACTTAAGTTATATCTTGAGATGACTTTTAAAAAAAATGATAGAGAAAGTGCCATGTGGCGAGTTTATTTTTCTTAGTTTTACTTTAGTAGTTGTTTTTAGATAATAGTATGTTATAAATAGGAGGATCGATCTATTATAAAGGGTCGATGGTTGCTGCTAAGACCCTCATTTTTTGGTTTTGTTAAGAACTGTTTCTTAGTTGCCTTTAATTGAGTAGTCCTTTTTAGGACCAGAGACAAGTTGTGTTTTCATCAAATGAGTGCATGATTGGATGTGGAGAAGAATTATTTCTTATTTTGTCTCATGAATGAATGTTGTAATGAGTAAGAGCTACTAAATCTATTGATAAGTTATCTAATGCAATGTTTTATAGTTCTTTTCTTTAATGATGAAGATAAGTCATTGTGTTATTATGTGATTGATTATTAGAGTTGAGTGAATTATTTTACTTACTATTGTTTTTCGCATGGATGTTTTTATTTTGATATATTGTAGCTCAGTCAGTAATTGAATACTCACATGGTTAACATATTAGTACTAGGCCTGTGGAAGATGATCACTGTCTTCATGCTAGAGTAAGGGTTATCCCAAGCTTAGCCTCCTCTCTAGTAGTTATGTTTGTTCCCACTTTGTCACTTAGCTACTTTATACCAGCTTAATCTTATATCAGTCCCACCTAAGAAAATATACAAAAAGAGAATGTATGAACCGAAGGAGAGAGCCTTCACAAGAAAAACGTAAAGCCCATTGATTATTTTGGCTGGATCATGAGATCTGGAGAACCATTCCACTATTAAACATTTCAGAGTCAAATTGAGACTCAATGGTGGGTTTGGTTCCTACTGTTGAGTTAAAGGGGATTTAGAAACCCTCAACACTACCTATTCCACAAAATCGAGGAATCCTCGAGGCTCTTATCATAGCTTCTCGTCGTGTTAACAAACCCATTTCTGCATAATTAGCATATGGCCTCGGGGACCTCCAACACCAGAAATGCATCGAGCAGGAGTCAAAACCCCTTGGCACATGAAGGTGGCCATATATGCATCAATATGGTCAAGTCTCAGATTGATGTAGCCACTAGATCTCATGATTATGGTTCTTCGCAGACTATTATAGGTCCAGAGTCTCCTCCTCATCCAGAAACACCCTTTCATATCAAAAATTCAGAACCTCCACTTTGTATTCTAAAAGGATTAATAAATTTCTTTTTCCATAATCATAATGCTAGAGCCTCCCATAAATATTCATTTTTTGAAGATCTGTGACCAACCCCTTGTGCGATGTCGGCTTTGGAGGTGCTCTAGACGTGTCCTTCACAGAGGAACTCCTTGTTATCTACGTTAGGATATCTAGACCCATGTGGCTCAAAGGTTATCAAGTTTGATGTCATGGATGTTAAGCCTATATTAACTTACCACGTGGCCTTTCAAATCCATGTGGAGCACATGAAAATTATCATCAAATGTGTTAGCACAAGAAATGATCAGGTGTATTTGTTGCCAACTCACCAGGAAAGTTTTGTAGCATATTTATGAGTACCTCATGCACTCATCTTTCATTATTTCACCTAAGAAATGTTTCAAGGGAAATTTTATGGTTTTCACCACCTTCATTTAATTAGATTTTCAAGTATTTTGTCACTGAATTTATAACAATTTCCTTGAAGTGCGCTATTTGATTTTGAACTTGGTGTTGCGAAATGGTGTTGCAGGCTAGCATTGTGGATTAGTTGAAGGAGACTTCGCATTTGGATGCCTCTCAAATAGACAAAATCATGTTCACAAAGAATCAACATCAATCCCAAGTGTATCAGGTACTCCTTGATGATATCCATGTTGTTCAAAGGCTGAAAGAGGGGTTTATGCTATTTTATTCACTGGTGCTACGAACTATTCAAACTCATTTTCTTCCAACTTTTAAAGCCATTTATATGGTGCCCTAAATTCTTCTCACCAGTCCAGACTGTTATCTTGACCTCACTTTATATTTTCCTCTACAAATAAGCCACATGTCCCACTGAATACCTCAGCGCTGCGAACTAGTTCCTTTTACTCTGCATCACTAACATGCACTACAAACTAGGAATTGTGAACCCTCTGTTCCAGAATTGTTGAATCCCTCATCTTCTACATTCATTTGAAACTCAATCTTAACCAATTGAATGAGACCTCTATCAAATAGGAGGAATATGGTTAATCATTTTTAGAACCAAGTTTAACTTGCATACATCTTTGGCACTGCGAACTGATTTTTGTATGCATTTACAAGATTTTGGTGATGGTTATGAATTTTGAACTATCACTAGCAGTTTTTGTGTTTTTCCTCTAATTATATATCAAGATAATAAAGTTTTGTTGTATGTTTGGACCCGTGGTATAACTTTTGATATGTTAAAACTTTCGAAAAAGTGAAACATGCTCTTATAGGAAAGTTTGCAGTGCTTGGACTCATTGGCACTACAAACTAGTAATTTATGACAACTTATAAGTAATTAGCACACATCAGAGTCATGTTTTGATCGTAACTTTTGAATTCAAATCTAGGTTCCTATGAAATTTGGTGTGGAGGAAAAAAATGATGCTTTTGAATTACTGAGAAAAAATCATCCCGACCCATTTCGTATTTTTGTAGAAAAGATAAAAACATCACCTACAGGAAAGTTCGCAGCGCATGCTATCAAAGGCGTTGCGAACTCTAACAATATGACAAATTTGAGCTATGGGAGGGTTTCCAGTTGTCAGGGAAGGTTTGAATAGCTTCCTAGGAGTTATTTTGACAAGAGGGATGTGTTTTCCATCTTCATATCAAGCAACATGACAATAGACAAGATCCCCAAAAAAGGAATGTGTTATGTTTTTGTTGGAATCTTTTGTAACAGACTCGTAAATGGAGGAGTATTCTATGTATCTCCTTGGTTTCGACCTATTTATGGTAGAGAGAGATCATTCACTATATATGAAGTGGATTTTGATAAGGAAAGGGTTGGATTCATGATATAAGAGGGGAGAGAGATGGAGGAACAATTTAGCCACTCATTTGTAAGCCTAAGGGCCTGTTGTAATTAACAGTTCTGCCATTAAATATTCATGAGATGTTTTTATCATCTTGTCTTATTTTTTTTCCCTTTTCTTATTATCTTCTTGAATGAATATATTCCAGGTTTTGAGGATCAAAGACTACCTTTGATTAATGGATCCCTGAGTAGAAAAGGATTTGTTGTAGATGGCATGTTAATCATTGTTTTTGTTCAAGCATTTTTCAATCTATTCTATAGAGAGGATCTTTGTTTAGTATACATTCTTCTTTTTTTTCACTTTCCTTTCTTCTAATCATCATCACATAAGCTCTTAACCCGATATTTAGATTGATTTCCTTCAATATTCATAGTGGTTTTGACTCCATGACCAATAGTAGATCATTGATCTATAGTTAGACTGTTTCCCTCCTTCTTGTTCTTCTTGTTCTTCTTGTTGATCCACCAAATTTAAATTGATATAAATTTCCAAATTTTGATGGATTAGGATTACACCTACAATAGTCTAGGTGTGACTTCTAGTTGTAACATTTTTGGCATCATTGTCGGGGATGAAATTGAAAATTTTCCCTGGGAGAACGACATTGATTAGATCTAGCTTTAGATGGTGAACTGAGGTCGTACACATACAGAATGCAATACTCTTTCACTTGCGACTCCATGATCTAAGACTCAACTAGAGGAAAAATCCTGCTAGCAAAAAAATGAAATCATAGAAGGGAAAAACCAAGTATCATCTCATTACCTTTCTCCATGAAATTTTGTTCTTCTTCATCAACTCATTCTTGTATTTCCCTTTGCATGTAAAGAGGATCGTCCTATGTTTTGTTTATTCAGATGATTGTAAGCCTACAAATGCATATTATTCATTGAGTAATGAATATTTTTCCTCTTAATGAACTATTTACCTTGATTTAATCCCATCATGTGAAATTATTGATAAAGCTAAGGCATATGTTTCAATTTCTCATGAAGTTGACTCTTATTGTAAACATGTGGATTACGAAGTTGATATACCTTCTAAGGTCCCTATTGAACTTTGCAATCAGCTAGTTGATCTTTGTGTTTAGTCTACTGAAGCTCAATTAAGAGTCAGAGAATTTTTTAAACCTCTCAAGTTTCCTGCTATCCTAAATGCTTACCCTCAACTGGAGATTCCACAACTTCTATCTTAGCATGCTTGATTTCATTCGACCATCTGAATTTGTTTTATATTGCATATCATCATCATCCTATTTTGGTTTTATTCCTCGGAGAGAGAAATTCTTCATATTTAGAGAAGGTGTATATAGATGCAAAGGAGATTGAAAACAACCTTTGATTTTATGGAAATTTCTCAGATCAATTATGGGTTGAATATTTGCATGTACATGGACATGAGGATGTTTATGATCAAAAATCAAATTTGGGACAACTTTATACATCATTTTTAGATTTCAATTATTTTTTAGTTGATCATAGTAGGAGACTTTTAAACCCTACCATGAAATCATCATGTGATCATTTTAATGAAGAGTAGGTGGTTGCTCCCAAATGCTTTATTTTTCATACTACAAATCAACAGCCTTTGTTTGTTGATGATGATCTCCAAGGTTATATGCTCTTTAGTTTTGGTCAAGAGATTTCACTGCAAGTAGAAAGCCAACAAGAAGATATGATGTTTCAAGTATAGGATGCAGTATTACCAGCAGAGGATACTTTGTTTTCAATTGAAGCACGAGGAGGATCATAGTCTTATCCATGTATTGGATTCAACACAGTGGCATTTTTGTCCTCTGGATCAACCGAAAATGTCTTGTCATGGGTTTTATGATCAAATAATAGATTTGATGGAGTCATTATTTTCCAAAACTTCAAAGGTTACAGATTTTAGTATGTTACCTTTATGCAATAGTAGGTATCATCTATTCATTGGATTTTTATTATACCTACTATTTTCCTTTTACATTTTCAGCAATGTATATCAGAGCATGTCAAGAAATTTATTGCTCGAACGATTCTTTTAGAAATTTGTATATACATGAGATAATCAATTGAGTTGGCTAGAAGTAGGAATGTATATAAATAATATCGTATTTTTGACTATTGTTTTTTTAGTTTGGTGTTCTTTGTAGAAGAATAAAAAAAATAAGACACCATAGCCCTATGGAGACACTTGTGGCTTCAATATTTTACAGTTTTTAGTTTGGATAAAGTTGCATGGATGTTCTTAGTATCAGGCACAGGTCTGCATGTTCTTGGAATCTCATAGGGAGCATTCTATCCCGTGTGGAGCCAATGTTAGCACATGAAATGGTTAGGCATATTTTTTTCCAACTCACCAGGAAAGTTCAAAGCGTACTTATGAGTGCCTCATGCACTCATCTTTCATTATTGTATCTACGAAACATGTCAAGGGGAATTTTATGGTTTTCAGTGCCTTCATTTAATTAGATTTTCAAGTATTTTGTCACATAATTTCTAACATATTCCTTGAAGTGCGCTAATTGATTTCAAACTTGGCGCTGCAAACTGGTAGTGTAGATTAGCTGAAGGAGACTTCAAGTTTGGATGCCTCTCAAATAGACCAAATCAGTTTCAAAAAGCATCATCATCAATTCCAGGTGTATCAGGTACTCCTTGATGATATCCATGTTGTTCAAAGGTTGAAAGAGGGGTTTATGCTACTTTATTCACTGGCATTGCGAATTGTTCAAAATCATTTGCTGCCAAATTTCAACGCCATTTCTATGGCACCCTAAATTATGCTCACCAATCCAGAGTGCTATCTTGACCCCACTTTATCTTTTCCTCTGTAAATAAGCCACTTGTCCCACTGAATACCTCAGCACTGTGAACTGGTTTCTTTGACTCTGCATCACTAGCACACATTGTGAACTAGGCGGTATGAACCCTCTATTCTAGAATTGTTGAAGCCCTCATCTTGTGCATCCATTTGAAACTCAGTCTTAACCAATTGAATGACACCACTATAAAATAGGAGGAATATGGTTAATCATTTTTAGAACCAAGCTTAAATTTCATACATATTTGGCACCGCAAACTGTTTTTTGTGTGCATTTACAAGATTTTGGTGATGTTTATGAGTTTTGATCTAGAACTAGCAGTTTTGGTATTTTTCCTCCAATTATATATCAATATAATGAAGTTTTTGTTGCATGTTTGGACCCATGGCATAAGTTTTGAGACGTTAAAACTTTTTCGAAAGTGAAACAAGCTGCTACAAGAAATTTTACAGTGCCTGGACTCACTGGCGCTACAAACTAGTATTTTATGACAATTTGTAAGCAATTAGCACACACCCGAGTCATGTTTTGATCGTAACTTTTGAATGTCAATCTGGATTCCTCCAAAATTTGGTGTGGAGGAAAAACATGATTTTTTTGACGTGATGAAAAACAGTCTTCCTGGTCCATTTCGTATTTTTGAGAAAAGATAAATAAAATCACCTATAAGAAATTTCGCAGTGCATGTTGTCAAAAGCATTGTGAACTCTAACAGTCTGGCAAATTTGAGCTATGGGAGGCCTTTCAGCTGTCAGGGAAGGTTCAAATGGTTTCCTAAGAATTAGTGGGACAATAGGGACATGTGTTCCATCTCTAGATCAAGAAACATGACCTGTTTCAAAAGGATTTTATCACAATAGATAAGATCCCAAAAAATAGGAATTTGTTATGTTTTTGTTGGAATATTTTGTAACAGACTCCTAAATGGAGGATTATCCTATGTATCTCCTTTGTTTCAACCTACTGAGGGTAGAGATATATCATTCACTATATATGAAGTGGGTTTTGATAAGGAAAGGGTTTGATTCATGATCCAAGAGAGAAGAGAGTTGGAGGAGCAGTTTAATTGCTCATTTGTAAGTGTGAGGGCCTGTTGTAATTAGCATTTCTGCCATTAAATATTCATGAGAGTTGTTTATCATATTATCTTATTTGTTTTCCAATTTCTTTTTATCTTCTTGATTGAATATATTCCAGGTTTTAAGGATGAAATGATGCCTTTTGTTAATGGATCCCCGAGCAACAAAGGATCTGTTGTAGATGGCATGTTAATCATTGTTTATGTTCAAGCATTTTTCAATCTATTCTGCAAAGAGGATCTTTGTTTAGTAGACATTATTATTCTTTTTAACTTTCCTTTCTTCTAATCATCATCACGTAATCTCTTAACCTGACATTTATCTTGATTTCCTTCAATCTGCAGAGTGGTTTTGACTCCATGCCCAATGGTAGATCATTGATCTATAGTCAAACTATTTCCCTCTTTCTTGTTCTTTTTTGTTGATCCAGCCAATTTAAATGGATTTAATTTTTCAAATTTTGATGAGTATTAGGATTTACACCTACAACAGTTTAGGTGTGATTTCTAGTACTAAAAAAATGTATTGTCATTGATGAAGTTGTTGCGAGATGCATGATTTCCCTAACCTGTTGCAAATTCATTGGGTCTCTGACCCTATATCAATCTATGACTATGTTAACCACATCTGATGGGCGTTCATTTCGACCCCACAGAATCCTCCTCATTTTTCTGATCTAGTTAGGTGGGAACAATGTGGAAGTTGATGTCGAGGTGGTTGATGCACCTCTTGACTACAATTTACTACTAGGGCGTAATTGGACTTATTCCATGACAACCATCGTGTCATTTTTTTTCTGCACTTTTTGTTTTCCTCACAAAGGGAATATAGTGACGATTGATCAGTTATCCTTTGTGAACGTTATTCCTAGTGCATCGGTTGGACCTTTGGTCCCTATGATGGATAATTCTCAGCAAGAAACCAAGTATGATGGTGTCGCAACATATTCCTCTTTGATAGGTAGTTTTGATTTCATGGCAAAAATTCACCATATTCATGCCATTTCCAATGATTATTCATCGTCGATGAGGTCCTTTCCTTTCCATATTTTGTATTTCAAATACCCTTGGACCGTATCTTCCTTGACTATGTCATACAATTTTAGTCACACATTGGGATGGAAATGCCATTGTCAACAAAAAAAATTGCATATCAGGATATTCTTGACGCTACTATTGACCGGGATCCTTCCTCCTCGCGGGCAGACGAGGTGGATCCTAGTTTGGATCTTGTATGGGCCACTCAATAATATTGTTCACATGACTTCCTTGATGATACTTTACCTTTGGATGAAGCCATCTTAGAGGCCATATCTGGTCTTAATAATCCTTGGGACGACATGCATCATCGATCCTATTTTCTCCCAGAGTTTTTTAAGATCAAACATCATGACTTTAGATCTACCTTCAGTGAGATGGTAGGTCAGTTCGTGGTTCCATTAGATACGCATGGTATTTATGATGAAGGAAACATGGAAAATATTTCTCCTACCCTCACGATCGACATATCTCATATCCCTAGTAAAATTGAGAACATATATATCGATGCAGATTTTTATCCTGAAGAAATTCAGATCTACACTGATCTCTTCAACTGAGATGTATTTTTTTGTTCATATGAATAGATACAAGGGATCAACCCCAGTATTATCAAGCATGATATTAAAAACTATTGGGATGCTAAACTTGCTCGACAATGTCTTAGATTTTTTAATCCTAGGAAGGCCCACTCTATTAAGGCGGAAGTAGAGAAGCTACTTAATGCTAGTTTCATCTACCCGGTTCCCTTGAATGAATGGGTGTCCAATATTTTTCCTGTAAACAAAAAGCAAGGAACCATCCATGTTTGTATGTATTTTAGAGATCGAATAAGGCATGTCCTAAAGATAACTTCCCTACTCCTTTCATTGACGAGATTCTTGACAAGTATGCGAGAAGCAAATTATTTTCCTTTATGGATGTATTTTCAGGGTATAATCAAATTCAGATCAAACCCGAGGGCCAACATAAGGTGACATTTATTTTTACTTGGGGTACTTTTACATACTAGAAAATTCCTTTCGGTCTTAAAAATTCCAAAGAGACCTTCCAAAATGCCATGACCTTTGGATTTCACAATCTTAAGCATATTTTCAAAGCTTACTTAGATGATCTCGTTGATCACTCACACAAGAGAGTAGATCACTCCACTCACCTTCAATTAGTATTTAAGAGATGTCATTATTATTGCATTCAGTTGAACCCTCACAAGTGCATCTTATGCGTTAGTTCTAGTAATATTTCAGGATTCATAGTGTCTGATAATGGGATCATGGTATATCCTATGAAGTTTGAGGCAATACTTTGATTTCCTCCCCCACACAACATTCAACAACTTCAAGGTTTACGAAGGAAGGCTAACTTCCTATGTCATTTCATAGTGAACTATGCCAATTTAAATAAGGGTTTCATGTGCCTTTTGAAGAAGGATGAGTGAGACCAAGTGTTGTTCCTAAGGCCTGCACCTAAATGATAAAGGGAAAAGCTAGGCCACCTATCAGTTTATAATGGTTGTTTATTTTAATTTTTGTTGGTTGGTCAGAGGGTTATTCTACCAAGACAAAAGAAAGGTTGGGTTGGAAAAATTATATGGATGAGGGTCCTCCTTGGTTGGTGGCACACCAATGACAGACTAGTGAAATAATAGAAAACAAAGGGAAACAAAAAAATACTAAATGAATAATCTGTTGCAATAAGTTCAATACTTAAAATATCATTTCAAGACATTAAATGTGTATCAAGACACAATTACTCCTTCAGGTTGTGATAAAAACAAATCTTCACTAAGATTTAGTTGTTTTCATAGGTTTCATATCAATTAAGACAAGTTACACAATAGATGAAAGGAAATGACATGTACTTTGCACAAATAAAAAATTGCATTCAAGATAAGATAAAAACAGATGAAGATTTGAATGAAACATTGTCATCAAGAGTATGTTCACCAGCTAGAGAGATTAATCCATGCATAGAATGGGTCGAACCAGTCTGATGTAGTGCTATCGTTTCCCAAAAAAATCCGACCCTCAAAAAATTAAAAGACCCCCTATTTAACAGAGTTGCAGAGGTTCTCTTCCTTAGGGGACTGAGACCTAATTTTAGGTAACTGTTTGTAAAAAAAATTATTAACTTCACTAAGACACTGGACTTAATCAGAAAGAGTGGTTCTTATCACACACAAAATACCACTCTTCTATATAATCTAAGAAAATGTTGGAATTAATTAACTAAAAACTACTATCTCTGCTACAGAACTGATGCATGCGCTAAAGGAACTAAAATGGTGGAAAATAGGCCTTGAAGTGATAGAAAAAATCTCTTTGTTGAGTAATATCATGTGTGCGAGTTGTTGGAGGCCACTGGAGACAACTGGATGCATGAGAAGAACTTTGTTAGAGGAGGAGGTAGTCTGTTGAAGTGTTATGGAGCCAATCTGCATCGACCTGTGGCTGATGCTTAACTCTTTGCCTGTGTCTGAGCTTTCAGAAGCTAAGTGCACTCCGTCTCGACTGTAATTGACCCTTTTCCTTTCTTTCTTTGTGATGACCTAGTAATGAATAGGAAGATGTGGGGGTGAGCGTCCAATAGGAAGACAAGATGCATGGAGGTGATAGGTGGTATGGGGAGTAGTTGGGGGAACAGGTGGAAAAAGTTGAGCAATAGCGAGAGTGTGAATGGAGGTGAGTGGAGGTGAGTGGAGGTGATGCGATGACCTGATGTCATATAAGCACATGATTTTGAAATTTATCGAGGGTGGTTTGGGTCGACACCACTCCAACCCCCATAATCCCCCACAAACTACCACGTACCTTTCCAACAATACCATGGTTCCAATTGCAGGACCGCTTTGGAAAACTAGTGTTCGAGTAGTTTACATCCCCGCAATGAAGTGTGGTTATCGATTGTGTTGCAATCTATGATCTAGGTGATATTCCTTTCTTAATTGTTGCAAGGACCAACGATTATTATTGATTTGATATCAATAGTCTGTAATTACTTCAGGAGTTCAGGCTTTGAGCCTTTTCAATACATAGTTCTTACCATTCTCTGGAGTGTTGCATTTCTGAAGTGAGAGATCTGCCTCCATGTGGGCTCTGGATATGGAAGGTCTAGATTCACTTTGGTAGTTCAGACTTCAAAAGTTTTCATCTCCTTTCTCATGCAATCCTCTGAAGTGTCATATATCTGAAGAGGGAGATCTGTTGTCATGTGTCCTCATTGATGGATGGTCCAGATTTTATTCAGGAGTTCGGGTTTCAGAATGTTGTAAATGTTGTTTATGGAAATCTCCCGGAGTGCTAAGTCTCTGAATCAAACATGGTGGCCAGATGTCATATGATGTCATGACTACTGATGTGTCACAAAAGGTGAGTGACATGTGTCACATAAGCCAAGTGACATGTGTCACATAAGTCGAGTGACATGTGTCACTCAAAGATGAGCGAATGATGGGACCCAAATGACTAGAAATGAGTGCCACATGTCAGGGCTAGATGGAAGCCATGTGTCTCCATGGATGAGTGCCACAAGTCCTAACAAGATGAGTGTCGTGTTCTTTGGCACTTATACACTTTGGAGTTATAGATTTTTGGATTGTGAGGCATGAAGTTATCCCAGAGTAGTATGACCCCGGAGTGACATGGAAAGCTCTTGGGACTTCGGGACTTTGGCTCTTTGGGACTTCGAGTAATTCTTGTACTTCATCTATTCTCTCTTGATTTTAAACCCCACGTGATTTCGACACTCTGAATGCATGAAAATTGTCTATTAGATTGTCCTGTTGCATCTCCACTGTCAAAATTTAACATGTTTGTTCCCACAATCTGAGCCCAAAATTGACCACTATGGATTGTTGTGGTTGTCCATGGGCATTTCCTGTGCATAAAAAAAGGATTGGTCAATCTGTTTTGAGCTCAATCAATGGAAAACATGATGACAACCATTCTGAACCAAATACAACATGTATTTTATCCTTCAATAAAAACAGAAAAAATATGCGCAAAGAATCAGTCAAGCAAGACAACAAAGAAAACCAAGTTATTGAACAAATGGGAAACTGACTTTATCAAACAGAAGAGGGAAAATTCGATGAAGGCATAGGGAAAAGAAAGAGGAGAGGAAGGGGTGCAAACCTAGGTTACAACATTGGCTCCAACTGGGGATAACTCGTTCGTGTGAGGTGCTAAGAACTGTAGATCAGTGCCTTGATACTAAATAACTGCTCTTACCTTCCATTTATTACCTTTGTTTGTCTGCCAACCCTGTGTTATCTACTACTCTGTCTCAAACATGTATTTTATTGAATTAAAAACTAAGACTATAACCAAGTGCCTTGTTGGGCTATGGAGTCTTTACTGAAATTTGAAACTGCAGCTAAACCCTAGTGCATTTGTTGGGCTATGGAGTCTCTTATTTAAACAAGCTACTGAAAACCAACTCACTGAAAAATAATCTGCGAACTAAAAATTAAAAAAAATGCCCGAACTATGATCTTATTCTCCTACTACCTACACTATTCAGCTGAAAACCAAATCAATCATGTGTAATTCCACTTCCAATGAAACTAAGAAAAAATTGATTGAGAACCATAACTCTGTTCAGGTCACTATTTAGAATAATCCAAAGAGGATATATCAAATGCGACAAAAATTTGGCAGGCATCTGGTACTTAGAGTTGCAAATGATGATCATGCTAAAACATCCAACCTTTGGGATTTTGGAAAAATAAGAATCCATCCATCTCGAAATTGGATCTTGAAACTCATGAAAAGCCTCCAACTGATTCAGAGGAAAAAATTGTCATTGTGTAATATATTCATTATAGCCAAGACTAAGTTTCTCCTATCCTCATTGAAAAGGCTCATGAAAGTCATGTGATTCACAACCATAAAGGGAAACAAAATACTCTTGATACTTCTCATCTTGTTGTTTGAAATGAATGGGTATGTCTTCTATATTGTTGGTTTTTCCTCGTTCTAGCTCCATAATGTCATCTTCAGACTTATAGATTTCTTGTTTCTCAACAATTTCATAAGGAAGGGGAAAAACTCGCTCGCGATCTTCAACATCACTTTCCTCATAATTAATAAAATCTTTATGAGAACATAGAACAATATATGTATCATAACAATGACTATCTGAGTCACCTAGAATAATTCAAGATGTATCCAAAGCCTTGTTATCATCAATTTCATCATTAATGTAATTCCCAACATCATCTTTTTGAATAAAAGGATCAGAACAAGACTCATATGTAACTGAATCTTCCTCCACTTCCTCAATGGAAAATTCCCCTTTATTTTCACTACTAGAAGAACTAATAAGTGACTGTCAAATATGAGATTCAAATTCTTCACAACAGTTCTCAAAAATTAAATCAGTTGGAAAAAACCTTTTACAATGTTTATTAAATGCATCATGGAACTGTTTCAGGGAGGAGATGCTAGCAAGGGGCAACGATCGATACCACTCATGAGAATATCCCTCTAATGAGTACATGAACATCTTCATTAATACATCCTCATGATGTATTCCCCACCGATGAATGAGTTCATCAAAATCAAGCAAATGCTCAGTAGGGTTATCATCTCTATGTTCTCTAAATCTGGGGAAAAAATCACCCCACTCATCTATAGTAGGAACATTATTTGGAAAACTAGGAAAAATGAATAAATTTAATGGAGCAAACCTCTGAGCCAAGATAGCTTCCATCTGAAAATATGACTTCTTAAAACTGTGGAGTCACCACTGGATTATTTAACCATGGAGTCACCCGGTGAATGATATGTAGTCTGAATGTGTCTAGTATTTGTTCACCATCAAAGATCAGATCTGATCATTGTCATTCTCCCACGGAAAGATATTTATTTACTTTGTTCCCCGACAATAGTGCGAGAAGATGTTGGTCCTAAGGTCTACCCCTAACTGCTAAAGGGAAAATCTAGGCCACTTATCAATTTAGAATGGTTGTTTCTTTTAATTTTTGTTGGTTGGTTAGAGGTTTGTTCTACCAAGACAAAAGAAATGCTGGGTTGGAAAAATTATATGGATGAGGGTCCTCCTTGGCTATTGGCACACTAATGACAGATGAGTGAAATAATAGAAAACAAAGGGAAACAACAAAATACTAAATGAATAATTTGTTGCAAGAAGTTCAATACTTAAAATATCATTTCAAGACATTAAACATGTATCAAGACACAATTACTCCTTCAGGTTGCGATAAAAAAAAATCTTCACCAAGCATTAGTTATTTTCACAGGTTGCATATCAATAAAGAAAAGTTACACAATATTTGAAAGGAAATGACATGTACTTTTCACAAATCAAAAACTGCATTCAAGATAAGATAAAAACACATGAAGATTTGAACAAAACATTGTCATCAAGAGTATGTTCACCAGGTAGAGATATTTAATCCATGCATATAACGAGTCCAACCAATCAGATGTAGTCTTATCCTTTCCCAAAAAAATATGACCCTCAAAACATTCAAAGACCCCCTATTTAACAAGTTGCATAGGTTCTCATCCTTACGGGACTGAGACGTAATTTTAGGTAACTGTTTGTAGAACAAATTATTAACTTCACTAAGACATTGGATTTAATCATCAAGAGTGGTTCTTATCACACACAGAAGAGCACTCTTGTATCTAATATAAGAAAATGTTGGAATTAATCAACTAAAAACTATTATTGTCTCTAAGACAAAACTCATGCATGTGTTAGAGGAACTGAATTGGTAGAAAATAGGCCTTGGAGTGATAGAACAAATATCTATGTTGAGTAATGACATGTCTGCAAGATGTTGGAGGCCACTAGACACAACTGGATGCATGAGAAGATCTATGCTTGAGGAAGAGGTATTGTGTTGAAGTGTTTTGGAACCAATCTGCGCCGACCTGTGATTGAGAATTAACTCTATTTCTATGTCTAAGCTTTCGAAAGCTAAGAGAACTCCATCTTGACTGTAAATGACCCTTATCCTTTCTTTCACTATGATGAATTTCTCATGAACAGGAAGACATGGAGTCGAGCATCCAATAGGAAGACAAGATGCGTGGAGGTGATAGGTGATATGGGGAGTAGTGGGGGGAATAAATGGTGAAAGTTGAGTGGTAGTGGGAGTGCGAGTGGAGGTGACATGGTGACCTGATGTCATATAAGGACATGATTGTGGAAGTTGTCGAGGGTGGTTTGGGTTCAGATCGCTTCGACCCCCGCAATCCCCCACAGGCTGCCATGTACCTTTCCAACAATACCATGGTTCCAATAGTGGGACCGCTTTGGAAAATTAACGTTCGAGCCATTTACATCCTTGCAATGAAGTGTGGTCTTCGATCGTGTCACAATATGTGATCCCGGTGATTTCCTTTCTTACCTACTGCAAGGATCAACGGTTCTTGTTGATTTGAGATCAACGGTCTGCAATTACTTTGGGAGTTCGAGCTTCGGTCCTTTTCAATGCATAGTTCTTATCATCCTCCATAGTGTCGCATTTCCAAAGTGAGAGATCTTCCTCCATGTGGCCTCTGGATCTGGACAGTCCATATTCACTTTAGGAGTTCAAGATTCAAGATTTTTCATCTCCTTTCTCGCGCAATCCTCTAAAGTGTCACATATTCGAAGAGGGATATCTGTCGCTGCGTGTCCTCGTTGATGGACGGTCCATATTTTCTTTGGGATTTCGAGATTTTGGATTTTGTAAATTTTGTTCTTGGAAATATTTTGGAGTGTTAAGTCTCTGAATCTGACATGGTGGCCAGATGTCATATGATGTCATGGTTGTTTATGTGTCACATAAGGTGAGTGACATGTGTCACTCAAATATGAGCGAATGATGGGACCCAAATGACCAAAAATGAGTTCCACATGTCAGGGTGAGATGGAAGCCATGTATATCCATGGATAAGCACCACAATTCCTGATGGATGAGTGTCACATGCTTTGATAGTTCGACACTTAGACATTCGGGAGTTTTGGATTGTGAGGCATGAAGTTCTCTCGGAGTAGTATGGGCCTAGAGTGATGTGGAAGGCTCTCGGGACTTCGGGACTTTGGCTCTTTGGGACTTTGGGTAATTATTGTAATTTTTGGGTTCTCTCTTGATGTTAAACCCCACGTGATTTTGACACTCTGAATGCATGAAAACCGTCGATCTAATTGTCCTGATGGATCTCCACCGTCGAAATTTAACTTGTCTATTCCCACAATCTGAGCCCGAAATTGACTTCTCTGGATTTATGCATTTGTCCATGGGTGTTTCCTGTAGATACAAAAGGGCTTGGTAGACCTGTTGTGAGTTCTATCAATGGAAAACATGATGACAAGAATTTTAAACCAAATACGACATGTATTCTATCCTTCAAGAAAAACAAAAAAACTTTGCGCAAAGAATCAGTCAAGCAAGCTAACAAAGAAAACTAAGCTATTAAATAGAGGGGAAACTGACTTTATCAACCATAAGAAGAAAAATTCGATGAAGGCATAGGAAAAAGAGAGAGGAGAGGTAGGGGTGCATACCTAGGTTACAACAACAACAATCCTTCGATGCTCTTAAGAAATATTTGGTATCGACACCTCTTTTGAAACCTTTAGACTACAATAGAGACTATTTGCTTTATATCGCCGTGTATGAGGGGATGGTTTGTATAGTACTAGTTCAAGAGGACGATGATCTCCATGAGAAAAATTTCTACTATCGCAGTCAAAACCTAGTTGGTCCTGAACTTAAATACTCTCACGTAGAGAAGCTAGCCTTGGACACCGTACATGTGGTTTAGATATTATAAAATTATATCTTACTTTGAAAAACTACCTTGGTTGTGGATATCAATCCATTTTAATAGATCCTCACCAGGAATATTGATCCAGGTGGATATCGGGGGCCACCCATCTTTTCCAAATGGCTCAAAACAGTTTTCTGGCCATTTTGGCAATTTACTATTTTTAGCAGGTTTTAACTTCCGGGGCCATTTTGAGGGCCCAAATGAAGGTTTT